>MZNV01002454.1:0-31345 GCA_002081555.1 Protostelium mycophagum | reverse complement strand
TTTACCTAAGGTTTCTTGGCATATTAGAAGCAGATAAGCCTCAGCCCTAGTGTTATTCTGATCTTTATATGGTAGCAACAAGGCATCAATCTGTAGTGCCACCTCTATCTAACAAAAATTACAATAATATATCATATTGTATAGGAATGAATCTTAGGCACATCTACTTAATTGTATGATCAAGGTGTGTGTGTGGCTCACGACAGAACACATTGAAAAAATTTGTACCTGTATTGTTTTTTTATGTCTTTCACCATTTGGACTTATACACAGAAATGAATTGGATCACCAACCTCTATCATAGGCTGCAATGAAGTGAACGTAATCCTGCACTCTCATTTCATTCAAGAGCCTTTCCACATCCCAATTGTATGATGTCACAGCTACAAATACTCCCTCTGAGGACAATTGTTGCATATGACACCTGTTCCAAAGGATTAAGTGATGATCTTTTTACATTTTTCTTTATCACAATCACTTGTAAAGATCTAGGGATGTACTGACACTAGTCTCCTTCTTGAGTTCAGTAACATCAAGGGGATCTGCTCTAAGCTTCTTAACATACTTGATAGCAAGCTCTAAATTATTCTTATGGATCTTTCCTTTGGCAATATACTCAACCAAAACTGGACAATGAAGTGCGGCATTGGCAGGGAGTGTACTGGCTACCTTTAAAAACGTTAATTCCGTGTTAATAACTGGCAGATCACCTGATACAGAAGGTTTATGTTGGGTTTGAGGGTGCTCTCATCGATCTCTTTGGCCTTTTCTTTGATCAGAGCACGCACAAGAGGAAGCTTATACCTGGTTGATTGTGGCGGTCAAGACATTTGTGAGTGCGGGATTCTTCAGAGTCTCTTTGGCTCTTCTCTCATCAATTCCACTCTCTAAAAAGAGTGCTTCTGCGGCGGAGGTCATCGCGATTTGATTATCTGATTTCAGAACGTTTACGTAAGCAAGTGAAAGCAGAATTCATCTACAACAAGTAATTCAAGAAAATTGACAGAAATTTTCGGCCCAAGTCTGAGGACCAAGCGATTTGTTTTTCTGGCATCAAGGTCTTGTTCTTGCTGTAAATTCAGAAAACTCATGATCTGATTTCAACAAATTTGTTGCCAAGCAATGACTATTCTGGCGCAGACTATTTGTCATTTGAACAAAGTCAAGGATAATATCTATATTTTTACAAGTTTATGTCCACAGATGGCAGAAACAGAAAGGTCGAGTTGTTTGTACTGTGATGATCTGGCTGCTTCAAGTACTCAACTATGTGGTCTACAACAACTTGAACCATATAAAATCTTTCATTGCATCTTCTTTTTCTTCCACACATGTTTTGGTTGATAGTTTTGTTCAGTGTCCAGAGACTCCCTCCAGCTCTCCATATCTATTAATGCAGCCCATGTGAGCAATATTGCTAGTGTGTTTGAGCATATCTTGCAGGAAATAGACACCTCCTGATTAGAGACTATTTTCTTTATTGTTGATCCTCAATATCCTATTAACCTTTTATTGCCTGGCGTCGCCTATAACATTTACCAAAGAAACGCAATAATAAACGTCAACACCTGATGGTTTAAAATTTTTAAAAGTTCATCTTTCGGCGCCAAAACATCTCACCGCTAATACCGGAAGTCGACATTTTTTTTCAAGAGGAGAAAGGGTTAATAGAATAATTTATTTATATTTAATGTTTTCGCCTGGATTTTTCTTGGCTTTTTCGAATTCGGAAAAATATCCCGAACTCGGGATTTCCCTAAGAAAGTATCACGTGATGTCTGCGGTTACAACCGTAGATGTAACATCACACCAAAAAATACACTTCGGGTGAATTAGGAAATTTCGTCGAGAAGAGGAGACATGTCTCCGGAAGTCCGAGGAGAGACCAACAGTGACTTGGTCATTCTTAATTTACGAAAAGAACGGTCACGAAACACGCGAAACCGAGCACACACACGAACACACGATACGATACGAAAAACGAGATGTCAAGAGCTAGAGACAGTGGTGAATTCACAAATGGAGAGGTGATGATACACTATCTTCTTCATCGAAGGTGCTAGCTTGCTGACGTGAATAGGTGGCTTACCCCGTCGACGATCTCCGAAACAGGGCTGCCCAGACAAATGGACGAAGAGCTGATACAACAACAGACATGAATGACGGTACAGTCGTTAAGAAGATCAGTCACTCCAAACTAATCTTTGCACAGAGAAGGAAGACAAGAAGACCAGCGCGTATGCAAAGACTGGGAGCGACATGCAGTTTGAAGTCAAACAAATAAATCTGCCTCCAGATGAAGATGACAATGAAGCACGTCGTATGGTCTCTAGAATGCAAGGACCAGATCTGCCCATGGTCTTGGAGTTTAAAGACATCAAATACGAAGTCACATTACAGATCCCAAAGCCACCTAAAGAGAAGTGGGGTAAAGGCATGAAGGCGCTCTCTGTCGTTAGAAAGAATACGGTTGGGGCCCCTACCACCAAGCTGCAGAAGAAGATCTTACATGGAGTGTCTGGAAGAGTAGTTCCTGGAGAATTTCTGGCCATTATGGGCCCAACAGGATGGTGGGTCATCGATGATTTGTTTCGAGATGACCGTCATCAACCATGAATTCTTCTGGTGTTTTGTACCAAACGAAACTGCGGCAAGGCCGCAGAGGAATAGACGCTTGCATACAGTTCCATCAACACGTGGTTCTTCTGACATCTGCAGCGGTAAGACGACACTCTTGGGGATCTTGGCTAAGAGGACAAAGAAAGGCGTGACTGGAGAGATTCTAGTCAACGGACAGCCTCCCAGCCGAGATTACAAGCGAAGAGTCGCTTACGTGCTCCAAGATGATGTCATGTTCGCACATCTCACAGTCGAGCAGACACTCATGTACACGGCCAGGTGAGATCTCCGAGATTTCTCCGTAACATCTCCGGTTCTGACGGTGACAGGTTACGCCTCCCTGGGAACCTGTCATACGAGGAGAAAAAGAGACAAGTGGACCAATTGATTGACGTTCTAAATTTAGGGAGAGCCAGAGGTACCCTGATCGGAGGACCCTTCTCTAGAGGTAGGATGCTTTAAATAAAAATAGTTTGGTATTATTCGCGGAAATGCCGTTGTAGAGCAACTGCACATAAAATGATTTGACAGTGTCGATTTATATCTTCACAATGCATCTACACTTTGCTATTTTTAGAACAGGAAATTGACAATCTTCAGGAGTTTCTGGTGGAGAAAGGAAGAGGGTCAATATTGGACTGGAATTGTTGACAAACCCCTCCATCGTACTGCTCGACGAGCCCACCTCTGGTCTGGTCAGTTTTCCCGCCAAAATCCGGAACTATTTTTAGACTGAGATATGTAGGACACGAGTACGGCCATCAACTTGGTGAAAGTACTGAAAGGAATGACTGACATTGGCCTCACGGTGGTGTCCACGATACATCAACCCTCGGCTCAAATGTTTGAACTATTCGACAAGTTATTGGTACGTAAAACAATTCATCTACAACGCGTCATCGCTTGATGTTCTGAAGAACTTTGCAAAAAAAATTCTGAAATGCATGTGCGTTCTGAGAGTTTCAGTTGATGGTGGACGGCAGCCCTATCTACTATGGTGTCGCCGCCAGAGCCGTACCCTACTTTGGTTCTTTAGGACTCAACATTAGCTCGTGGTTCAACCCCGCCGATTTCATCATGAATATGATATTACAAGAGGAGATCAGAAAGAAAGGCGATGTAAAGAAGCAGCTCATCACCGCATTCCAAGAGAGGTGAGGCTGTTGTGCAGCGAGAGAAATCAGAGGATATCGTGTTTTATGTTGTCGGTGTAGCGATGCTGCGGCTGTGCCGCGATTCATTTTTGTGTTGTCATCTGGTTATGTTGCGGCTGTGACGCAACTCATTTTTGTTTTGCTTTTGGTGTTCTATGTAGTTTATGTTGCGGCTGTGCCGCGATTCATTTTTGTATTGTTATCTGGTTATGTTGCGGCTGTGACGCAACCATTTTTGTATTGCTTTTGGTGTTCTATGTAGTTTATGTTGCGGCTGTGCCGCGATTTATCTTTGTATCGTTCTATGGTTATGTTGCGGCTGTGACGCAATTCATTTTTGTATTATTCTATGGTTATGTTGCGGCTGTGCCGCAATCATTCTTGAGTAGTTTTTGTTGTACTATGTAGTTTATGCTGCGGCTGTGCCGCAATCTATTCTTATGTTGTTGGGGTGTTGTACTATGTAATTTATATTGCGTCTGTGCCACAATCCATCTTTGTGTTGTTAGTATGTTATTCTTCGGTCATGTTGCGGCTGTGCACAGAGATACAAACAAGTATAGATGTACAACAAAATACCACTCAAAGTATTTCTTTCTAAATAGAAGATGCTCGTGAGATCAAATGACATCATTCGACAGTATTGAACTCACCTTACCACCCGAAATCATTTACTTCAGAGAACCGACGCGACTTAACGATACAGATACAACCAAAAACAAGTGCAAGGAGTGAAGGACCCCGAAGAATCTAAAGAGGAGGAGACCGTCAGATCCACCTTCGCCCAAGTGGAGAAGGAAAGAGCAAACCACGTGGAGAGGCCCAAGTACCCGATCAATTGGGCCGGTCAGTTCTCCGTGCTCTTCCAGAGGGCGTTCTTCCAAGCGCAAGGGACTTACTTCGATTGGCTCAACGTCATACAGGTGTACTCTTTATCCTTGTTGCCATGACATCGTCTCCCATCATCTGACGTGATCATGACGTTTTGACACATGTCAGGTGGTTGTCATCGCCATTTTGACAGGATGCTTCTGGTTCCATTTGCCTTCTACTGCGGAGAGAGTTCAAGACCGTTCTGGAGCACTGTTCTTCGTCGGACTATTCGCCGGAGGATTTTTCCCACTGTGAGTTTAGAATTTTTCAAATTCAAAAAAATCCAGATTTTCACGTCCCGAAACGAAAAATCCTGACGGACCCAGTTTCCAAGCGCTCTTCAATTTCCCGCCAGAAAGAGCAGTTCTACAACGAGAGAGGGCGGAGGGGTCGTACTATCTGTCGGCCTATTTCCTCGCCAAAGTGGTATCCGAACTACCTTTCATATTTCTGTACCCAACATTGTTTGTCTCCATCTCCTACTTTATGATACAGCTCCGACTCTCCGTGGGAAGATTTTTCATCTTCTGGGCCCTCACACTGTGTATGACACTTGTCAGTAGCGCACTTGGTGAGGAAATTTCATGGAGATTTCGGTGTTTCGGAGGATTTTATTTTCGTGGCGAAGAAGATGTTTTTGTTTTATCTTTCAAGAGTAAATCTCATTCACCCGAATTGTATGTTGGTGTGATGTTACATCCACGTTTGTAACCGCAATCATCACGTGATAGTTTCTTAGGGAAAGTCTGACTTGTTGCAGGGCTCATGATTTCTTGTCTCCTGACAAACATAAAGAAGGCCAACGTGATGGCTGCCATAGCCATGTTGGTTTCTACACTGATCGCCGGTTTCTACATTCGTGTGGAGAATATCCGCTGGTTCGTCCAGTGGATGAAGTTCTTGTCCTTCATCAAATACGGATTTGACGTCAGTTTTCTTAATCTTTTTTAATTCTTTATCCAAAATGATGATCTACAACCTCATCTACAACGAGCCAATGACAATACACAGGCATACATCCTGAACGAGTTTGAAGACAGAGAATTCCCATATACTGGTGGAGCATCGACCGGAATCGCGACACCCACCACCGGAGTCCTACAGGGAGAGTCTGTGATCCAGAGCTTCGGGGTTTTGATCAAGGAGATCTGGGTGAATGTCTTTGTGGTGCTGGGATTTTGGCTCATCTTCACTTGCATCGCCTTCTTGGCTTTAAAGACGATGTACAAGACAAAGGGATAAACCACAACACCGATTTTTGTTTGTCAGAGATTTTTGCTATGAACGTTGAAATGATTTGTTGGTCTTTTGGTGTTGCTCTGAGGATCTTTTGGTTGACTTGGAATGTGGCGTATATCACGGTACATAATAACATAGCACAAGTGCCATTCTACATAATGATTGTAAAAAGAAAGGCTTGTATTAAATTCTTGTTATGTCAGTTGCACTCCATGCCTTCTCATTACAGTGTGGCAATAAATTTGGAAGCTCCCCTCTATAATATTGTATCACAATATCTCTTGTCTCTTCATGTGAGTACTAGTATGACAAAGGAGGTCCTTGTGAGTTACATATCGACACATGATGGAAGAAACGGGACAAAACAAATACATCACTGTTTTATACGAAGATTGAAAAGATGGTCATGACCAGTACGAGTAAGAAGATAGAAGGCACAATAGAAACGGCAGAGCCCCAGCAGCCGTTTGGATCAGAGTCGTTGGTGTAGACCATGTTGAGAGAGTTCTCGACGAATTCGGTGGAATTATCGAAAACGGAATCGAGTCCAACGCAAACTCCCTTTGTCCATTCTTGCACCGAACTGTCTATGAAGAAATCATTCACAGATCGAGAGTTACATGTACGGACTCACATTTGCAGTTTCTCCAGATCGTATCTGCGAATGTGGAACATATTCTGACCTGAGGAGTAACTCCTGGTTGGTCTTCTCCTCCAGTCATGACAGATGTGATATTGGGTGAGCACACGATAGCACAATCAAAGATAGAGATCAAGTCAGCACACCTGATGAAATGAGTTTGATCAGTTGGAATCAGAGAACTTACCTTCTGTCTATCGGACCAGCACAGCCGCTATTTCTGAGGGTATCGGAGTCATATCCCAATGTATCGTAAGAAGAGCAGCAACCCCATTTATTATACCAGCTGCAGACTTTGTTCTGACTTCATTAGACACATATAAAACATAAATCTCAGTACCGAGCGGGCCGCGGGTGATTTGATGTTGTTAAAACAACTAGCGTCGGCCCATGTGTAGGTAATCAGTGCGAAGAGTATGAGAAGTGCTCGTGTGTTCATGCCTGCTTGTCTTGGAAGAAATAAACCCAACAACACAAGCGCCCGTTGTGAGGAAACTCGAGGGAATTTCCAGATCAAGTCGATTGAGGAATCCGAGGAACACCACAACATCCACCGATTGCAACAAATAATATAGACAATAGATAGAATTACAAAAGACGCAAGTCAACCAGAGAAGACTTGACTTAAACCAGAATGACTGAGAATGCATTTTTCGAAAAATTGAAAGTGCTTCTCCCGGAAGGTCAGTCCACGTGACCGACACAAGCGTGTTTTATCTCAGTGAAAACTCCAGCCAGCCACTTCGCATAAGTTCCAATGCAGACGAATCTGTTGAGAATGAGAGGTCTCTATAGGCCTTCTAATATGGGAATGATTGTCAGAAAACAGCACTTTGAATGTTGTAGTATAGGATTCAGATACACAACGACAGTGAAGCCCAAAGGACCAATAGAGTCCTTTTTAGGCGAGAATACAGATCTTGAGAAAGACCGCGCACAGAAGAAAGTATGAAATCAAGCTGTCACGTGATGATCATCATTTCTTCAGCACACTTACTCTCTGCCAGGTGGCGAAGCATCTGGATGGTTTACTGACACAGCTGTCAAATGGATCAAAAAGGACGAAAAAGGGTATGTACATTTTTGGTCCTGTTGGAACAGGAAAGACGATGCTTCTCAAATTATTTGCTGAGAAAGCAAGAGAGGTGAGATCACGCAGCCTTAATCATCAGATTAATGTTGGGACAGACTGTGCCATCGAAGATGGTCCATTACGACGAATTTATGGATGAGATTCAACATAAAATGTGGTCTTTAAGAGGTGGCGAAGGAGCAGGATTGAAAGGCCCCGAACTCATGAAGAAGGTGATCCTCTTCACACATTGTGCCGCACGATCATTTCATTCCATTTGGGTGTACTAACAGAATCACAAGGTCGCCGAGAACATGACAAAAGATTTTGAAGTCTTGTGTTTAGACGAGATACAGATGCAAGATGTCGGTGCGTAACAGTTCTAAAACATTTACGCCACATATTTTCATATCGATAGCCATAATGAGAACAGTGTATTCAATCTAACAACTGTATTTTTCGCTGTGCAAAGCACCAAGAGCCACAGAAATATTCTTCACAGAAGGAAAGAAATACATTTTGGTGCAATTATATCTAAATAAAATATATAGTATATAGTATATATAGTCAAGATGCACGGCCGAAAATTTATTATTCTTTTAAAAATATATATTGTTGTCAAGTGTTGGACCCTTTTTGCCGAACATCTTTGATTAAAAAGTGAATTTCGTTTCAATCTACAACGCATCCATTTACGTAAATCGATGTCGACAAGCTGTACAACAAATAACACGCGTACAGCCAGTGCCATTATGATGAAGCAAGTCCTTGACGAGATGCTCACCTGGAAAAATTTCAGCCTTGTATCGACGTCCAACCTCAGCATCGAGGAACTATGTACAAAAGGTAATGTCATCGAAATTTCGATGAAATTTCGCGGAAAACTCACTGACCAAAGGATTGCACGCACAGAGGATCGGAGACTTTCAGAAGGTGAGGTGTCAAATCTTTTATTAAAATATTTATGATAATTTTTATTTCATCTACAACGCGGAATATTTCTGTCAGGTAATAGAAATTTAAAATTCATATAAATCTGCAGGTGTTGACGAAAAAATTGAAATCCGTTCCTCTCAACAGCAAAGACTATAGGAATACTCTGTCTACAACGAGTCGGGAGCACAAAGTGTTTTTTAACCCCAGCGGGAAGGAGAGTGAGAACAAGGTGACCCGTTCTATATTTAGCGATCTACAACAGAATATTCACTGAAGTTTCCAGATGATGGAGTTGTTCCAAGAACTTTCTCAGAACGAGATGATCAGGGAGGATTCACTGATCGACTTGTCGACGTCGACACTATCTGTACAGAAAATGGGAACCCTGTCAAACGGTCACAAAATCGCATGGTTCGACTTCTCGGATCTTTGCGGAAATAACCTAGGTACTCCCAGAATTTTCACATAAATTTCCGAGAAATTTCCGGTGATGACGTGTACAGGACCGAGCGACTACATCACGATCTCGAACAACTTCGCTGCGGTGTTTATCACAAATATCCCACAATTGACAAACAAGAGGTCTGACCAAGCGAGAAGGTTCATTACGCTCATCGACCAGCTGTACAGCCACGACGTAGAGTCTCAAGATTTTCCAGTTGATTTATTTTTAAATTTAAATCTGATTGTATCAATTTGAATTTCGAAACATTCGTTTGGCGCGAAAAAAAAAAATCTATTTCTTATAACTGTTTTATTTTCTAAGAGATTATCTTCTGGCACAATTTATCTCAATCAATTTACTTTAATGGTGTGAACGATCAATAGGTGAAATTATGCTGCAGTATGGAAGTCCCTGTCGACAACCTCTTTCAGATCGAGAGACTCAACGACCAGGAGTTCGACGCCTCCCTCGAACTCGCAGAAGATCAACTCAATCTGAAGGCCAAAACGGTAACAATTCATACCTTATTTTATTTCGCGCCAAACGAATAATTCAAAATTCAAATTGATATCCAATCAGATTGCTGAAAGTAACGTCTGGCACGCAGACAACGTCAAAGCTGGTCTCAGTCTGGCCGCCATCTTTGAAGGTGATGATCCTGAACGTTTGAAATTTAAACTTATGCATTCAGGCGGGAAAGCAGAAGAATTCGCGGCGGTCAGAACAAAGAGCCGCCTGAAGGAGATGTCAGGCGCTCTATACTGGAAAAATCTCATCAAATAAACGTTCATTCAAGATTCCATCGTAGAGCCTCCTGCATTGGGATCCCGATTCATCCATCTCATCTTGCTGAGGCATTTGTCATGGTGACAACATCCCAACTTGGGGTACTTTGGATATGCTTTCGTTTCGACCACTGGATGGCCGTATTTCTCAGTCAGCATTTGCCAGAGGTCCTCCTTCATATTCTCCCCAGAAATCATGTGAAAGCCGGCCTCAAATGGGTGGACGTGTTGCCAAAAATCCCTCAGTTCCTCGCCAGTCCATGATCTGGCGATTGGGAGGCTCGTTAGTGGTACGGCTTTCTTCTTTGTCTTCGGCATGGTGGAAAGGCTAATTCTTTTCGTTTTGCGAGGTGTTCCAAAGTACAGGAACTGTTCCGGAATTTCCATAATAATTTGTTGAGACATCCCCGCGGACCCTTGTTGATGTCATGTGACATACCGGCTACTTCTTCATTGAATTGAAAAATGACTCTTTCACAATGATATATATTGGAATTGACTTAACAATGACTCAATAATACTCAATTTCCACATGAACCAGATCGTGGCAAACTTTAAGAAATCCAATAAATAAGAGTTGAAAATTGCCCAAAAAAATAATATTTTTTTCTCATTTTATTTATTATTTTTGCTCTGAAAATAATTAGTGACTCAGGTTGGCATTTTCAGAAAAGACCCTTTTTTGGAATTTTTGGATATATTTGTGTGTATCAATTCTTACTGGAGGAATTTGACTGGAATTTGCAAAATCGGGCTGGACTGAGTTAGACTGGTTGTCAGATTACCCATTGCCAACACAACACTTCTGACTCTCTCATGTGTGCTTGGGTGGTCAAAAGAGGGCTGATGTGAAATCAGTACCAGACCTTAAAACAAAATAAAATGTCTATGTCTTGTGTCTGCAATTTATTATGTCTCTATGCCGTCTCTGTTTGTTTTTGTGCTGTCTTGACTCTGACAAAAAAACTCTGTCTTGCTCACATCTCAGCTAAAAAAACAGAGTTGAGACAGAGTCAATCTTTGGCTTGTCTATGTGTTTATTTGTGGGCTCTACCATCAATGCTATAACATGGTAAATGCAAAGAAATCATCTGTCCGGAACGCAATGGTGTACAGAACTTTATCGAGCAGATTGTACCTGCACTGGTTCTTTTGGAGTTTGAAATAAGCTCATGTGGATGACCTTCATCACTCGCTTCTCCTATCAACCAGATGATAACCTGCTGAGATCAATCATGGAAGGGCAATGTACCAACCTCCTCCGTCCTCATATAAAACTGTCTCTATTTCTGAGAGCAGATCTGATTCAGAATCATCTCTGTACTTGTGATCCTGGACATACGCCTCAATGGCTCTCAGCTTGTCAACATACAACCTCCTTTCTAACACTAGCCCAAATAGTTTTCTGCGAAGATAATCCTCGCTCAGATGTAAAAAAAGTTAAGGTTTCATCTTACAACATGAGAATCAAAGGGGAGGATATTCATCTGATCATTCAACTCCAACAGCTTTTTCAATCTGGAGGACCATCCCGAAATCTCTTCATTATTCTCGCTACCTCTCTTCAGACAATCATCTCCTTTAGAGGACAAACCATTCCGCCAGACGATCCAACTCTTTGATGACTACACCAACAAGAGACCAGATGCTGCTAGAATCATCTTCTGCCAGCTGAGCTGTATCCTCTCCTTCAGCATCTTGTATCTGTTCTGTGCTCATCAAACAGTGTTTCAGAAAATTTTAATTGAGATTTTCGACTTCAGAAATCACCGGTTGTCTTCCCGCGGACAAACACTCCACAAACATCATGCAGTCACTGTTGGGACGTACAATACGACCTTCTATAGGGCGAAGATGGACACACACAGTGAGTCACATCGTCTTTGAGATGATTCTGACGCACGAAAGGGAAGGACTTCATTGTCTTTCCACCTCAATGGACGAAAAATAGAAGTACCTGAACACGTGAAACCTTCATTGATGTTATCCTCCTATCTCAGAGGTGATCATTTTAGTTTGTTGTCATGAGTGTTAAAAGAGCTCAATTTTTTCAGACAAATTAGACCTGACTGGGACAAAGACCGCCTGTGGAGAGGGTGCTTGTGGTAGCTGCACTGTCATGTTATCTTCCCTCGATAATACGACGAACGAACTGGGGTGATGATTTACATGATTAAATGTGATTAAATGACCCAAGACACAGACATCGGCCGGTAGTCTCCTGCTTAACACCAATCGGGCAGCTCGATGGATGTCACGTGACCACCATCGAAGGAATAGGTGAAATTTCTTCATCAAAGTTGAGCGCGGCTTCTTGTCGTTTGGAAGGTTTTGCGATCCTTACCGTGGCTTGCGGTAATTCATGACGCTTACCGTGGCCACTCGAAAAATATCATTCGCCTCACGATGACGTCATCAGGAAGTGTAGATGGAGGGCTTCACCCCTTGCAAGAGAGATTCTCGCTGTGGGGCGCTTCACAATGTGGCTTCTGCACACCAGGATTCGTCATGTCGATGTACACAGGGCTACAGAATCATGTACAGAGGTGATGACGTCATCACATCCATACCAACTGATGCGGGCAGAGATTCGGAGAAATTCCGGGAATATTTCGAGGGGAATCTGTGCAGATGTACAGGTTATAGATCTATTGGTGACGTGGCAAAATCAGTGAGAATTCTATTTATAGAACACTGGTCTTCTGCTTCAAATACCCAGCTCAAAAAATATGATATCTCACATGACGTTTCGAAAATCACATAATCTTTTATGATATCATACATTTTGACATTTGAGCAGTTTTGTCCAGAAACAAAGGACTCTGTACGACCCTTTGACAATGTACCAATCCGCCCGTATTCCTCCGAAAATGATCCGAAGATTACCAGACATTTCGTAGAAGATTCTACGAACGGAGTGAGCATTATGGGAGAGAAGGACAAATTTTTCGCGCCCACAACTTTGGAAAATCTGGTCAAGCTGAAGGTGAATTTTTTTCCAAGTCCATACCAGCGTATACATTACGTCATCATGGTTTCAAGAATTCATGACGTTGTAGACGGAAGAATGTTGCACTGGGAGTTGTAGATTGACGTATACAGAGACAATACCCGACCTCAAAAGTGACGGCGGGGTCTACTTGTGTGTCAGTTTCTCTTTTTTACGGTAAAGACGAACCAGTTATTCTGTCTACAACGAGGGTCAAACCACTGAGAGAGGTGTGAATGCATACGAAACGAAAGTTCTGAGAACTTTCAGGTGAAATTCCACGAAAATGGGATGACTGTGGGGGCAGCAGTCACGTTCACAGAGTTCTTAGAAAATCTGGAGAAATTTCTTCCCACAGCACAAGAGTACCCATTTCTGGATGACGTCATCAACTGACGCGTTGTAGACACCAAAAGTTGTATTTGAATGCGATCCAGGAGCATTTCATGAGGGTCGGGAGCATCCATATAAGAAGTGCCGGAACCATAATCGGAAATCTGGTCAATTCCTCCGCAACATCCGACGTAAACCCACTTCTTCTGGCCATGAAATCTCGCGTGAATGTCATCAGTTGGGACGGGAAGGGTCTGAAAAGGGGTGGGGTGTCATGTCGTGACATGATGATGACGTGTACAGTGGCCAGAGACATAGAGAATTTCTTGTTAGGACATCATGACGTCGATCTGAAGGAGGGAGAGGTGAGGTTCATTTATTTGAGACATCTCGATGACGTCATCAGCTAGTTGAATCCGTCGAAATTCCGTGGAATGCTCAGAACGAATACGTAAGTATATCTACGGATGTGATTTTTCACCGAAAATTCTAGGTTCAGATCTACAAACAGTCAAGAAGAAGGGAAGGGGACACATCTGTTGTAAATGGCGCTTTCAGACTTCGCATGACAGATGATGACGTCATCGAAGATATCTCCATGGTGTTCGCGGGAGTTTCAGACCGACCGGTGGTAGCCGATAATTCCGCGAAATTTCTAATAGGGAAGAAATGGTGCCGAGATATCATCAATGACGTCATACCTATTCTGATAGAAGAAGTAAAAATTCGCAGAAATTCGCGAGAAATTTCTGATAAAATTCAGGTCAGAGTGAAGGAGAATAGTTATGGCGGGAAGTCTAATTATAGAACGTCATTACCTCCCAGTTTTCTACTGAAGTTTTACGCAGAGGTGGGATATCTCAACCATATGACATAAGATATCTATGTCATTATCCTGAGATATCTCACAATCTTCAGACCCTCAACAAGATAGGAAGGAGAAATACAGAGGGAAATAGTGCCAGTTTGTCTTTTAAAAAGTAAGTTGGCAAGTTGTAGATGCATCTTCTGAAATTTCCAGGAATCTTCCTAAAGGAGAACAGGTTTTTGATGTGGAGAGAAGAGGCACTTCTGTTGGTGCTCCAGTCCCACACAAGTAGAAATATATTTGTTTATATTATTTATCGTTGTAGATGGGCTGCGATGCAGAGCACCGGGGAGGCCAAATACACCAGTGACATGAAATTTCATCGACAGTTATACGGACACGTCATCCCATCTAAATATAGCTCCGCCAAGATTAAAAATGTCGACATCTCGGAGGCTGAAAAATACCCGGGTGTACACATGGTGATGACGTATAAAGACGTTCCGGGAGCAAATCTTTTCGGGGAAGTTGCAAGAGACGAAGAAATTTTCGCCACAAAGGAGGTCGACATTCTCTATTTGTAGACAGAGAATGACATCATCAAGGTTGTACAACTAGGACAAGCCATAGGGGCTGTCATCGCGGAAAGTCACGACATCGCGAGAAGAGCCGCACGGCTCGTCAAAGTACTCTATATTCATGTCTCGTTGTAGAATGACGTGTACAGGTGGAATACGAAGTGACGGAGGGTGTGTACAGCATCGAGGAGGCCGTTCAGCGAGGTAGTTTTTACGAGACGGGCCTAGAGTGGAGGATTGGAGATGTTGAGAGAGCATTGAAAGAAGCTGACGTAGTGCGTGTTTGTTTTCGTTGTATTCATGCATGACATCATCTGTTGACGTCACGTTTGGCATCGATCTGCATTACAGAAGTGACTTCTGATTTGATTCTGGACATTCATGGAACATGATCAGAAAAAAATGACATGATGGTGATTGGCATTACAGGTGATCTCCGGGGAAGTCAACATAGGAGGACAAGAACACTTCTATTGGGAGACTCAGACTTGTGTCGCATTGCCAAATGATGACGACATCATCCTCCATCTGTCCACACAAAACGCAAACATGGCTCAACACACCGTTTCGGCAGCTCTTAATATACCAGCACATCGCGTCACCGTAAAGGTTCGCCGTTTCGACGAAATTTCCAGAGTGAATTGGGGTAGGCGGGTCACGTGGGGGGAGCTTTCGGCGGGAAAGAGACCAGAAATGCTGTCATCGCTTCTGCGGCTGCAATTGCCGCCAAAAAGTTAAAGAGGCCCGTCAGTTTCACTTTGGACAGACCCTACGACATGCAGACCACTGGGTGATTTTTCTCGGATTTTTCGGATTTCTTTTTGAAATTTCGAATTTTATAAAAAACTAAAAATTTTTTGAAAATAAATATTTCGAATTTTATAAAGAAGTAGAAATTTTTTTATGAAAATAAAATCCAAAAATAACTTGTACTACCGACATGAAGAACCTAAAAATAGAACTAATGAAAGCAGAGGAAGACATCCATATAGAGGGGAGTACACTGTTGGACTCTCCAAACAAGGCAGGATAGAAGCTGCAAAAGTCGATTTATTGGCAAACGGGGGGTCTTCACTGGACCTGTCAGGTGCTGTGCTTGTCAAGACGCTACTACAATGCGACGGTGCATACAGCATCCCCAATTTTGCTGGTGCTGCCAAGGTCGAATTCCAAGAATTTTCACTTGATTTTCCCAGAAAAGTTCGACTCCAAAAAAGATGGATTTCCCGCCAAAAATAATATTTGAAAATTGAGAATTTCAGGCGTTAAAAACGAACGAGTCGTCCAATACAGCCTTCAGGGGGTTTGGCTCTGTACAAGGGTGGATGTTCACGGAACAATGGATGGACCACGCTGCTCATGAGCTAAAAATAGAACCACACGTGCTGAGGGAGCGTAACATAATGAGAGAGGGAGACGCCACTTTCTATGGCATGAAGGTTCCCAGAACATTACGCAGGTGAATCTCGATGGGAATTTATTTCCTGGAATCAAGAATTTCATTTCGCGGAAACCTTTTCTATTCAAATTTTGAACCAAAAAAATGGCGCCATTCTCTCAAACATGAGTTGTAGATCTTGGGAGGAATGTCTCAAAAAATCCGAATACACCAAGAGACTTGAAGACATAGAGAGATATAACTCTGCGAACCCTTACAGGAAGAGGGGGATATCCATTATACCAACGAAATACGGGTGCGTGTCATTATTCAGAAGAATCTTAGATGCACTCCCATAACTAAAAGTGTTGCGGTTGCAGGGTAGAGGTGTATTTACATAGTGGAACAGGATTTTGTGGATGTTTTGTTTGTCTGTTGTATAACTCTGTGTTTCCTCGTACACGATTCTTCGAGCAGATTCTACACCTAAAAATAGAATTTCTCACGTCTTCAGAGTGGGTTTTACCGCGTTGTTCCTCAACCAAGGATCGGCGCTCGTGATGTGCTATACCGATGGAAGTATTCTCGTCAACATCGGGGGGGTAGAGATGGGGCAAGGTTTATTTACAAAGGTGATTATTTTATATTACTCGTTGTAGATGGAATGTTGAAGTGGATCGAGATATCTCAAGTGGTCGCTACGGAGATGGGGGTGCCTCTGGAGAGTGTACATATCTCGGAAATGTCGACAGATAAGATCCCAAATGCGTCGATGACTTCCGCATCTATGGGGTCCGACCTATACGGAGGAGCCGTCTACAACGCCTGCAAGGTTCGAAATTTCAGAAAATTTCCCAGAAGTTTCCCAGAATCATGACTCCAGGAATTAAACGAGAGGCTTGCCCCTTATCGAAAAGACAAGAACGCCAGTTTTGCTGAGATCTGCCAGAAGGCATATCAAGACCGGGTCAACCTGGCATCCTATGGATTCTTCAGCAGTGACCACAAGGGCTTGGATGCTACTACCGGCCAAGGTGAGCTCCAAAAATCTAACTTGAGCGTTCACTTGTGCTGTTTTGCATCCATTCGGATTTTGTAAATCAACAAAGGGATGCTTTGAGTTGAAATCACAGCTTATGCTTTCCGCAATTAGGCAAACCATGAAGACTGGTCTCAACGTGATGTCCTAAAGTTCTGGCATCGTAAAGAGCCATCTTGTTAAAGGATTTGACACCATTCCACTCATGAAATGAAGGTGATCCGTGGAGGTATTTCACCATAGGAACGGCATGCACCGAAGTGGAGATTGACACTCTCACGGGGGATGCAAAGGTGTGACGTCATCAAGACATCATGGATGATGTCTCAATCAATTAGATCTTACGTTGCGATATCGTGATGGATTTGGGATCCCCGATCAACCCGACAATTGACATAGGGCAAATTGAAGGTGCATTTACGCAAGGTACAGGGGCAAATAATCTTTTTATTCAAAAAAATATTTATTCAAAAGAAATATTTTTATCCAAAAAATAATCTTTTCATTTAAAAATAATATTTTCATTGCAATAAAATCTTTAAAACAGTGGAAACGTATTGTGTTTAGATCTTTAAGGACAAGGGTGGGTCATGCTGGAGGAACTCTGGTGGGGTGATGAAAAAAACAAATGGATTCAGCCCGGGAGATTGCAAAATTCCGGTCCAGGAACGTACAAAATCCGTGAGTGTCGACGTCGACATGACACTGAAATGATAATGACGTGTACAGCATCGTTTGATGACGTGCCGGCAGACTGGAGAATCACATTGTTGAAGGAAGACATGCAAAAAGAGTTTGAGAAGATACCGGTGCATTCGGCAAAGGCAGTAAGCGATTCAGACCATCTCGTCCAGGCTTTGCGGCTCTTTAAAGGCGTATTGCCACTGTTATGCGTTTCATTGTGACCTCTACGATTTAAAATCTTGCTGTCTCGAGCAACTGTCCACGATTTCATTGGCCATAACATTTTTGTTCTGAGGTGACATTCTTTTCTTTTGGAAAGGGCAAAGTTCCTGAAAGCTTTGCTTTAATGACACAACAGCGTCGTTGTGCTCCTTGGCCAATTGACCTTTGTAAATGTCAGTCTGTAACGACGACATCTATGATAGATCCATTCGCGACATCATGCTGACGCAAATCCATTAATGACTCTCAGGTGAGTGAGCCTCCTTTCTTGTTAGGCGCATCCACTTTCTTTGCGGTGAAGGAGGCAATAAAAGCAGCAAGAAGATCCCGAGGACTTGCACCTTTCGTACAGATAGACACGTGAGTATATTCTGATGGAAATGAGTTGACGTGTACAGCCCTTTGACTATGGAGAGGGTCAGGATGGCATGTCAAGACGACATTACTGACATTGTCAACGGAACGAGAGAGTACGTGAAGATTCCTGGAAGCTTCTAATATATTGACTGCAAACTTTCATTAAATATCTTCATTGCCCGACCAAATTATACGACACAAAGAAGCACCGTGGAATTCCAAAAAAATATAGAAGTTTCTATTTTTGTAGACGAAGTGAAACCAATTACGTGCAAAATATCCTGAAGTGCAGTGCTCAAATGAAACTAACATTCTTTATCAACAACACCCAACAAAATTTGTTGCTGTCTCTATGATCTTTGTGGCAAGGACAAGCCCCCAAAAGGTGGAGAAAGCAGATTAAAAAATCCAGAAGGAATTGTTGATCTTTTTACAAATTTATGCAAGGTCCGAAAGGCAAAGCTCCCGTTTTCCACAGGCCTCTATCGGACATGTCCTAAACCCTTTCTATCGTATAATTTGGCCCTGAGGAGTGCATCTTCTTTGCACCTTGTGATTTGGGTCCACATTGAATCAAATCAATCAATGAAGAATTTTCGAAACAGGAGAAACGAAGATATATACGGCTCAACAGGAGCCAACGAAACTATTGCCGCGAGCTATGCTTCATCTACAGAAGCACCGTGGAATTCCAAAAAAATATAGAAGTTTCTATTTTTGTAGACGGAAGTGAATGTAAAAATGAGAATAAGTGCATCCACAATATAAAGAGGGAAAATCAAGTCTTGGGTATGATCACTTTGGATTTGTATTTATATCAGGAATGCAAAGGATCAGGAGATTGCATTGGAAATGATTTGCTTTGCGAATGTGATGATGTCAAGTCCAGAAAAATTTTTTATTGTTTGTTTCAGTTCACATTGGTGATGATGATCAATTGTGACAAATGATGGCTCAAAAAAATCGAAAATTGGTGTAAATTACCTTTTTGAGGTGGCCGTTGATTTCCGCGTTGATTTGAGCTCAAAATAAGCGTTCTGAAAAACTGTAAAAGTGTTTGGAGAACCAGGGTATCGATCCCTGTACCCCTCGCATGCTAAGCGAGTGCTCTACCATCTGAGCTAGATCCCCGGGGTGATTGTAGACGCTCAGCATGAATTTTTGAAAAAATTTCAGACTAAGTCATCATTTGGCCTCGTCTGGAAGTGATTGTATGCCTTCAAAACACGTTTGGAGTCGATCTGGAAGTCGTCAGAGGTGAGATGTTCATTTCATGGCGATGTGCTTTACATATGGGCTGTCATATGAGGATTTGGTTCACGAGGTACCCGTGGAGACACGTGATATGGAGGAAAGGAGTAACCGGCCGAATTCCTTCATCGACGGCTGATTCGAATCGATATCTCATCTCGATAAACATCTAGAGGTGAAAGGTTGGAAGAGAGTGGACTGAGATATCATCCCCCTTATATCACAGATTAGAGCAGCAAAGGGGGATGGTGATTTTCAAAGCATGAATATGAATGAATAATTCGATCGCAATTTGCACCTGCTTTGCAAGTTAGATATCATAATATTGAACTCAGGGATAAGGGTTTCGATGTGACCTTACTAGAAGTCTGAATAGAAAATGAAAGGATTCGATATTGAGTTGGAAATGTTTTCTTTTCCTCTTTTCTAGAAAGACCGAAGAATCAAGCATGAGAAGAGGTGCTTACCACATGGGAATGGAAGGTCTGCTGTTGCTGATCTCGAGAAGCGGTTGGAAGAAGATTTCGGAAAGTTTTGAAAACCGTTTTTTCCCGCCTTTGCGATTTCAAATATTGTTTCGTTGTAGTGAGTCATGCGAGAATTACGCTTGCAAACAAACAGAAAACACGACACGTGGACCACAGATCTCACTGAGAATGTCGATACTCTCAAAAGCAAAAATTCTCGAAGCTATCGCAGAAGGGTATGACATGAGTTACATCCGTCAATAGAGATGAAAACTGATCTGTGAAGAGAAATTAAGATCACTCCTTACGACGAGTCTTCCGTCGGTTGTGCCAGGTGATCGATTGAACTTAGACTCCATATTCTCAAATATGACAATCTGACTCCAAATAGCATCGATCTCACTCTCGCAGACGAATTTAGATACTACAAGGTACTTATTTTTATCTCCATCACCTCTTCGAAGAACATCCACTCTTTGGTTCCCTTCATAAAATCCCCAGCCCGGCCTGTCAATCGTGCCAGTCAATGAAGAAGTAGATTTCAAGGATATTACCGAGAAGATTGTTCTCAAAGAAGGCGAACACTACCTTTTATTACCAGGCCAAGCATGCCTTGGGATCACCAGAGGTCCGTTTCCTTCTAAAATTACTGGAAAATTTATAAATGATAGAGAGGGTGACCCTGAGCGGAAAATACTGTGGGCTTCTGGAAGGGAGATCGAGGTTCGCCCGTATTGGACTCTTTGTACACATTACCGCCGGATTCATGTACATTCATCTCTTCATTTCACGATTCTTTTGCCTCTGCTATTGAGTGCTGCACGAGTTATTCTGTTTATATTTTGACCTCACTTGCAGGAACCCCGGTATAGACAACAGACAAGTCTTGGAAATCTACAACGCGTCAAACGTGAGTTTGATATTTTCCCGCCAAAACTGACTCGAACAGCACCCCTTGGAGCTCATTCCCGGAACGAGGATCTGCCAGTTTATCTTTATGAGGATGGACGGAGAGGCCGTCTACAAAGGAAGATTTACCAGCAACGACTTGTAAAATTACACAGCAGCTTTCTTCGGATTCTTTATACCACGGATATCTTTGTGTCAAATTGTTTTATTGCTTTTGGTTCATTATCCCTGAAGATATCATTTATCTTGATTGCAGCTGCTCGATTGAAATAGACAATGTTCGATCATCACGATGTGAAGTTTTCCTGCCTACATCTCTGAGTTAGATTTTACCAGAAGATGGCGATCTAAATGCATAATCGAACCGGATGATAGAGATGGGGAGAGGCAGCTGGAGGTTCGCACAGTCTAAAAACAGGAGGTGTAGCTGCTTTTGCAGATCTTCAGGGAGTATGTGCACGGAGGGAAGTGATACGTCACCGTGCCAGAGATGAGTCTGAGTGCACTATTATTTTGGTATTCTACACGTGATTTATTACGTTGCTATTCTGCGGGACCAGACAGGATCTAAGGCGAAAGTGCTGGAGCGCATACTCGCCCCGCGCAGCGTTTTGATATGCAAGAGAAGGGTCCTTCACATTTCTGGCCATTTTCTAAAGGACAAAGGCTTCCTCCGTCACTAAAACACGTCACTTGAGATGTCAATTTTTTCATGATGACTTACTCTATTTTGCAAGGAGCACCTTTCGAATAATCACCATCGCGGCAAGACATGGAACTGTTGAAGTTATAATAGCTTGGGAAACATATGCCCGAAGCACAGTCGCTGCTGGAACTACAAGCCGCGCCTTGAAAAGGTAAAGCCCATCTCAGAGCAAGACGGACGTTCACTAAGGAGGTTTCATCTGTCGGTGTTGTGGCAATGAGGGTTCTGACGGGTTGTATCGTGATGTATTTTCCATTCACAGCTGTGAAAGCAAAGGTTGGCACGGGTTCCAAGCGCTGACCATCATTCATCTCTCCCAAAGAGGTAAGGCCAAATGTCTCCCAGCTTTTAGCAAGTCTAAGACATCGTCAGGTCGGGCTGTCATATGAGACAAAGATAGAACTCACACTCTCACAGCTCTGAGGGACTTCTTTCCATTTTCTTCTGCAGAGACCCACCTCTGAGCTCTCTTTGAGAAGAGTGTGTATGCAGGGTTGCCGTTCACGTTGACTGAGTATGCGGTGAACACTTCGGCTTTAGTCTGATCGATATCCATGCTGAGCTTGTCGTTTGGCAATAATCTCGCCCAAGTGGCTTGCTCTGGCGAGTACAGATGCACCTATCCTTCCAGTCAGTATTCTGCATATCTAAAGAACTCGTACATTGACACCAGTGGAAGTGATCTCAGACACAGAAGCGATGTATGACTGGGCTTGTGTGGACACGATGAGTGCAAAGAGAGCCAAAAGTGTTGTGTTCCTCATATCTCTTGGTGAGTTACTTCTTGCTCTAGAAATGATTTCTCTCTACCCCAGAGCTTTGGTTCCGCTCTGTATTTGATTTCACAAGAATGTGTCAGGTGAACATGATTGATACCACAGTTCTCTAGAACACTGGAAGCATCGGCCTATTAATCACGTCATTTGCAACGATCTTCGATGCGGATTCTGTCAATTATGTCAATCTGACATCGTCGGATAGAGTGAAGATCTGGGGTCGTACTGGAAGTTTTTTTTGGCAAAGGCGGAAGTGCCAGTTTCTTCCGTGTCTCCTCACGGTCCTGCTTCCAGCGGAGTCTGAAAAGACTAGAACCCCGTTAATAGAGAAGCCTCATTGTAGATGCTCACTAGCCTGCCGAACCGCTTCTCTATTTTTCACCAACATCTTCACCTGCCCCCCGTAGTGTCTGTCAATTAACAGATCTCTGCTGAATACTCTGGTTACAAACAGAACAAATGTGACCTGTGGCAAAAAGAGACAATGCTAAAAATCATCATATCAATAAAAAATGAGACACTGTCATTCCGCATCATAAATTATCGGTCACTGCTTGGAAACAATAAGGTATATTCTTAAAAAGAAATCTTCAAACACCAAGATGAAAACCAAGAGACCTGCAATTTCCTTAGCATATGTCATTTATTCAAGTCTAAATGAGGTTGCTGTTACCTGTGTAAGGGGTCGCGCCTGTTGGTTGGTGAATCTGAGCTCTGATTGAGTGGCTATTACGTTAAGCCGTCCGGGTTTTCTGTCTGTCTTCTCAGAGACTCGCAGGCACATAACATGTTGCATAGTCCGCAGGGTTGAGAGTAACACAACTTCTTATGTCTTTATTTTGTGAAAAACCGCTGTATTTTTCCCTCGAAAAGGAAGCGCGTGAGTCCGTACATTCTCGGATTTTTCGCTAAGATATTGAACAAAAGTAGTCGTATTAGTGACCTGGATGATTCAATTTTCAAATTCTACAATCAGGCGGGAGATCACCTCCAAACCGTCGCTTGTTTTTCTGTGTCTATTTTGAGCGCTGAACACACAGCAGGGCACTACAGCGAAGGGTTTGTGCAGTCTCATCGCGCCATCTACAATGGGTTCGGTCGCCTTTTTCGTTCAGAATAAATTATGATTTTATTTCGCAGAACAAATTACCTGGTCGCTGTGCATCCCAATAAATAACGTGGCATTTTCCAGTAGATTTCTATTCTGTTCTATGAATGTGTCATCAAACATTGCATCGATCTACAACGAGTCAGGTGAACGTCTGATCATTCTCCGAATATTCACATGTTTGACTTCGGCAGGCTCGTGAGCATCTACAACGAGGCTCCTCTGTTTTACAATAACATGATTCATTTTTTTCCCGTGGTATCTGTCTTTGTCAATCATTTTCGTGAGATTTTGACCCGCCTTTTCCCTTTTCGCTGAATGGGCTCGATCGTTGTACAAGGGATCCCATATATTCCCGCCAAAAATGTCGACACGTCCCCCTTCCCCGCCGCTATATCGAATACCTCTCCCTTCCTCAGATTTTCCGCGCCAAAACACTCCACGATCCATCTACAACGAATGATTACTCATTTTAGGGGTCTACAACGGTGTAGTGGAGATGTACAGCCACTTACTGGGCAAAAAGAAGTGCTCTGTGTGATGCGTGTTCGCCCTCCCCATGAGAGTGTATGTCCTCACCATTTTTAATCCTCGTCTACAACGAGTAAATGAAGAATATATGATGTTATTTTTTGAGCTTTCGAATCGAAAGGGTCCTCTTTTTCTGAATTCGGACAGAACGAAGGCAACGAGGGAAGAATCGCGCCAACTCTAAACATGCGATCGTATTGTAATGAAAGAATGACAAGGTACGTACCTCCTTCTCTTCAACTCTCTTCTGTACCCAAAGTTTTTTCATGTACTGCATGTGTTCGTCCTGAGGATGAAAATATTGACATGTCTGCCCCTGAGGGCAGAACCCCTGATTCACGAAGAACTTGCAGGGAATCTCGAATTTTTTAACAGGAATGCCATTCTGCACGACTGATGTGCGTGGTGCAGAAGTACCCTGAGGCATATCAGAATGGAGACAGGCGATCAACTCACGAGAGGTGTTTCTGACGGGAATGGACATTTCGAAGAGTCGTATTTCTGTATCGTCTGTAGATCAACACCTTGCCACAACTTTTGATGTCAGGCGTATCACTGGAGAAAGCAACAGAATTTACCTGGAAATCAATCCCTTCTAGCTCACGAGCAGCTGGCTGTCTGACAGAAACCCTCGCGATATCACCTCTTTTCACAAGCCTCCAGAGATCTTCCCAGTGATGTGACTCTAAACTCCCATCATCATGTCTAAATTGTACCTGATAGAATGAGATCGGGTCACCGGATGGAGGATCCAAACCTGATGCTTCTCCGAGTCACTTATCCGAACGTCTATAAACCATATGAACCGATTGCACTTTCTGGCATGCACAATCTGTCCCTCGATCTCCTGCTGCATTATAAAAATGAGAAGTGAATCCCTCAAACAACGTTGTAGTTGCTGGAACGAATTTCTTACAGATATTTTGAATAAAACACAAAAATCACCCAAACTATTTGGGCATGTTTATTTTTCGCGGAGCGTTGTAGAAGGGTTCGCCAATGTACTATTTTTAGAACACATCTTTGCACAAATCCTGGTGGAAAGATACCAAGTGCATCCTCCCTCTTTATTTATTCAAATGCGATGAGATCGTGTTCGATCACTGTCATCTCTGTCTCGATCGGCTTCGGCTCTTCGGGTTTGTCTTCCTTAGGCTCCATCTCTGTGCTCTTCGGGCGCGGAGACCTCCCCCCGATTGGAGTACTGTCTCCATCAGTGACAGGTATCTTCTTCTCCAGCTCTTCGAGTGTGAGACTGTGCTCCTGAACCTGTCAGATGGATCTACAACCACGTTTACAACTACCTTTTTCTTCTGAGGAAGTCCGATGATGGGGCTGGGTTTATTGATGGGAGGAGAGACAACAGATGTCTTCTTTGGCAGCATCATCACATCTTGTGCAGACTTCTCCATCTGACTCTGGTTCAGGCACATCGTGAAGGATAAAGAGGTCTGGAGTGTGGCGACGAGGTAGCCTCCCTGTTCCATTGACCTCTTTGTGGAGATGAAAGTATCCATGAAGCATGATTCGGAGTAGATGTGAGGGACAGAAGCACGTATGAGTATGTACCTAATCATCATTCATTTTCAAAATCACATAAGAACGATTCCATTTGATATGAGATGAAGAACAGAAGATGTAGACATACACAAAAAGAGGCAGGAACTCGTCACCGCCGACGATGATCTTAGAGGCCACTTCATCCCTCCTCTCCCGCCAGTAATCAGAGACACATGTCACGATCGCTTTGGCCGTCTCCATCAGACAATCAATCTGTCATGTGATCAGATTATCTTGGATCATGAAGGGGTGTACCTTTTTGTTTGGCGAGTTGTAGTTTGTCAATTGTTGTATTGTAGATATCGCTTTATGATACGCCACTTGTGTAGATCCCTGTTGATTATTATTTCTTCAAAAACAAAATTCTGTCCAAAATGACACGAATTTTCGAGTCGTTTTCACGATCTACAATGATAAACTCCGAAACTCCGCATCTACAACTCACCTCGTCGTCCCCCGTCGGGGTCAACCAGAACACCTGCGGTATGCCGAGATGTGCGAAATTAACTACTAAGAACTCCCTCATCTGCTTTGTGTGCGCCAGATCTTCTTCTTCATATCTCATCTTGAAGATCTCGAACAGCTCCTTGTAGATCTTGGGAAATAAGATATCTTCGATGGTGTCACGACAATAGTCGAATGTGGCCTCTGACAGATCTGACAGTTCGGTGAAGTGGGAAGCGATGGCGGAGACCAAACCCTCTGAAAAAATTTAAAATCATGAAAAAAAATAAAATTCGCAGAAAAAATACTGAAAGATCGTGGAAAATTCCAGATGATGTGACATTTTAAAAAACGTTTGGAAATATTTTTCTGCGAAAAATAAAAATGTGAAATTTCTTCTCACCGACAAATTCGAGAACCTCTTGGTTGATCTTGTCGTAATCTGCGTCAACTAACGAGCCCTTCTTGCGTAGTAACCGTCTCGCATTCCTCAGCCAAGAGTCCACAAAGTTAGGCACCACCTTTCCAAACTTATGGTTCGGATTTTGGCTGAAAAAGGTCAGCGAACACAACACCTCTTCAAGAAAGACACGGTGAATTTTCACAGAAAATTCACAGAAGATTCAGAGGAACCCCTTGGGAATGTGACAGAAAATTTGTGGAAAATTCACAGAAAACTCACGTCAAGATGTAGTTAAGATGGCCAGTGATGAGCGCTTTCTCCTCTTCCGGATGCTCTTGCAGTTCCCTCAGCCAATTATCGTCATTTCGTTTCATTTCCTGGAAAAATCAATCTACAACGTTGTAGAACCCGAAAATATCTCACGTCGGGGGACAAGGTGTTGGTGACCCTGTTGACCTGCAGAAAAATCAGTGAAAAGTCGTGATAAATTGAAACTGACCAGGGAGGACCAGAAGGGGGAAGAAGCAGGGGTTGGGGGTGATTTTGGATCGCCCTTGAAACGCGTTAATTAACGTGAATTTTCTCATCAAGTAAGTATACTCCGCGCGAAAACGTCAAAATGCGCATAACCGAGTTTCGCGCGAAAAAATATATATTTTTTAATGAGGTCTACAACGTTGTAAAACTCCTTTTTGGCGATCCATTATGTTCAAATATGCTGTGTTTTGCTGAAAAATATTTTTATTGTATTTTGTGTTGCGATTTTGCCGTAACGCAATATAAAAACGCAAACAGAAACATTCCTCACATTACTCGAGAGATGCTGTGTCCTCCTGGGCGATTCCGTCGACAAAGGCACTTTTTTCGCCATCACAATCTGTATGTTTCAGCACGATCTACAACAGATCTTGACATGATGACGTCACCTTGATGGACTGCATCCATTCAGACGTGGAGGAGGTCGTATCGCCAGAGATAAACATTAATTTTCCGCTGGTGAATTTTACGAAGAGAATTCCTTCGCGTAAATCGGTGAAAATAATGTCGACAACATTCTCTGTGACTGGTCTCTGCACAAAATCAAATTTGGCTGGTTGTAGAAGAAAAAAATCTCCACGTAATATCTCCAAAAGCATTGTAGATTACCGCAACTAAAAAATCGTCGCGTTGTAGATAGATAAAAATGTGTTATAGATACCTTCTCGTTTTCAGAATAAACCCATATCTTATCTTTGCTCAAAGCCATCCACCTTCTCACATAATTAGACGCCTCCGCCTTCTGAAAAGCGCACCACATCCACCCCTCCTTCACCACCTCGTTCTGTTCACGTTAACAACCCCGTCCCATCACGTCAGTTACCGCACCCTATTATGTACAAATTGTTGAAGTATGGCGGGAGTGGGTGCCTGGATGAATTGTAGTTGTGTCGACAGGCGTTGATAATTCGCATAGTTTTTGTCGTATCGTTGCTGCGGGTCAGATGTGGCTGAGCGAGAAGGACGTGTGGCCTGCTGTGGAGGTTCTACGTGGTGGTGGTGGTGTGTACTTCTTTGCGAATCTGAGAGACCAGAGCCTGTTTGGGTTATGGTCGTGTTGACATTTTTTCTTTATATTTTTAAAAATTCAAATGTGTTGTGTTTGGTATAAAAATTGTGCAAAAATAGAACAATAAATTTTTTTAATAACTTTTTTTTCGTGGAATTACTCGAATTTTGTAGTGGGAGAATTTGTCATGCAGAGATGTGGAAGATGAACGTATCACTCACCAAAATAATTAAATGACTGTGGAGTGTCAGCCGGAACAGAGCCTGCTGTATATGATGGTGTGTTGTGGAAGACACTGGAGGCCGTGTAGGCATAAGGTGCAGGTGTCGAGTTACTCGCAGCTCTCATCGTGATGGGGCTGGAATGTCTCCCACCAGCAGTGTTTGTGCTAGGTTATCCATTCAATCATATTATCATCCTCTAATCATAAAATTGATGATCACTCGAATAAAGATGTAAACTGGAGATCATCTAAAAAATGACTACTTGAGAAAATCGGGAACGGGTTGATGGTGTGGATTCTGGTAGCTGATAGAGTGAGAGTGTGTTCTTGGAGGAGAGGTAGCTGGAGGTTCGTACAGTCTAAAGACAGGAGGTGTAGCTGCTGGGTTTGCCGGAATGTAGCGGGCTCCAGAAGGTAACTTGAATGGCATCAGATCATAGAAGGTCAAGTGACGAGACCTGTGCATACGTCGACATATCAGTTGAATACGGAGCGATTTCAGACAGTCGCCTTGTTTGTCCACCTGGTAATGAATAGCGAGCACCAGATACCTGTAAATTGTCAATTGCATCAGAAGAGGCCTGTGGCCACACCTCAGAATCTCTATTTGATATTGGAGAGGAAGAGTCTTGAGGCACACTCAAGGCATTCGCAAGCTCCTCGTCTTTTCGTATTTGATCACTATCCAAGCAAGACTCTGCATGGCGTTCTATAACGTCTGCACTGAAAGACTTTCCACATAGTGGACAGTCGACTTGGCTCATGATGTATCGCGAGAAATGGAAACCGCTTTCAAAAAGGAAATTCGCGTCACGAACCAAATTTATTTCTACATGAAACAACACCCACTATGAAATAAATTTATGAAAAGCTCTTAGTTCCAACCGAAAAAATCCAGGGGTGTCTTGACCTTCGTCCACCGATGTTTTGCCACTCCTTCCATTGAGATCCGTTTCGTTGGGTTGACCTCTAACATCTGAGCTATGAGGTCTTTGGCTCCTTCAGAGATGATGTTTGGGTTTCTTTCATCTGCGAATTGGATGGGTGGATGTTCCTCGCCATCTGATACGGCCTTTACTCTCATGTCGAAACCGAATGGCAGTTCTCCATACAACATGATGTACTGAAGAGGATCAGCTCATGGTCATGTTATATCCAATGATGACTCACCAAAATGGTACCGAGTGACCAGACATCGGCGGCGAAGCCATTGTAGGGTTCCTTCTTGATGATCTCAGGGCAGACATAGTCTTGTGAGCCGCACCAGAGATCGCAGAGCTTCCCGTTCTCTATGCGCTCGCAGAGTCCGAAATCAATGAGCTTCACACGTGCTTTTTTCCGATCATACATGATCTGAACATGTCAGACAGACCAAATAAAAATAAAATAAAATAGAATAATGATTACATTCTCGAGCTTAATGTCTCTGTGGGCGATCTGGTTCACAATCAGACTATTACATGTTTAAATAAATGACTACTCACTTTTTTTGAATGGCAATATAAAACAGTGTCCACAAGCTGCTTGAAAAGTGGTCTGGCCTCCTTCTCCTTCATTGGAGTAAAATTTTTGGCAGAGAGATATTTGAAGAGATCGACTCCTTTGAGGTACTCCAGGACGATGTATGTGTAGATGCTTTCTTTGAAGATATCATATACTTTGACAACGCCCGGGTGCTTGAGGATGGTGGCCGCGGCCACCTCGTTTGCTATGAGGTTTTTGTTCATTTTGAGACGGTTGATCTTTTTTAGAACGACCTTCTTTCCATGTTTGTTGTTGGCTAAGACAACTTCTCCATAGGCGCTCTGCCCAAGCAGTGATATGGGTGAATAATCTGCTGAGGTCGTCGTCCCATGTGATTCGACGATCTTTGGAGAAGCTGATGAGCGCTTTTCTTTTGTGGCTCCTAAACTTGGACTGCTTCTTGAAAAAGAGAACATATCTTCTGCAGAGTTATTTTGAGAAGATTGAATCCTGAGATCATCAATATCACATCATGGTATCGTCTTGACTGAATGTATGTATCACCTCTTTGTTATAAAGAACAATTCGTGGGGGTGCGTGCGTGTGCGTGGTGTGTGAGTGTGAGAGTGAGCTTCGACCTTCGAATCTTCTGTCTGAAAAATCTGTGAAATTCGATACAAAGGAGCCCTTTGGAGATTCGAGCGCGAAAAGGATCGGACAAAGAGCACTTCGCTTTTGGGCTGCCTAGAAGCACCTCGACGTCTTGTTGGCTTTGGGATTTGTGTTCTTCTGTCCAACAATGTGGTTACTGACACGTGTGATTTCGTTGAAGACGGAGCAGTCACAACACGCCCACAATTCTCAAAGTCTCACAATGATTTTCAGCATTCATTATTGTTCAGCTTCCCATCCAAAGAGGATGATGTGAAGCTATATGTACAATAGGAGAAGAGATGGGTCCTGTGTTGTTACATATTTATCTATGACATCTGTCGGAAGATTCCTCATTTTGATAGCCTCATCGTTTTACAACATGCCACTATATCAAGATAGTCACGCCATGGCATCTTGGAAGGACAACAGAATTTCGCAAAACAAAACGAAAGAACTCACATCTCACCGTGGCGGATTTTCCTCCTCTGAGGGGCTGGACCGCGAGCTTTGCGGCTTGGTCCAAGGACAGAAGTTGGATCTCTGTCCGAAGTACAGACGTTTTGTCTGTTCACGAAACTGTATTTGACTGTCATCCATCGAATGGCGCCTTCAATCAGCGATTTGACTGTCCATCACCGAAAGGTCACATGACCCTGATGAAAGGCATCACCAAAAATTCTTGGTGTACACAAAGATCAAGAGGAAAGGAACAAGAGGTCCATGTGTCGAAGTTTCTGGTGGCAAATGATATACTCACCTTTCTTCTCAGAAAATGTGACGGTGGAGTTGAGGCCAAAATGGTCACTCGAAATTTTGCAAACTTGGAAATTTTTTCAAGTGCAGAAATTTGTTGTCACGTGAGGGAGTCACGTGTGGCCCAAAGTTCGCCCCGCAGAGAGCACTGAATTCGGACCACAATAAGGAGGGCGAATTCTCAATCTTCGACACCACAACAAGACGCTTCAACATCACCCAACACTCATCATGACGGCAGCACATCACCTCGAAGTGGATCTCTACTTCGACATCCTCTCTCCTTTCTCTTTATTTGCCATCGAGACTTTTCGTCACTATGCAGTAAGCAAGAAATGGAACGTTAAATTGGATCTCAAACCTGCTTCTGTCTACGGTAGAGAATGATGTTTGTCGTAA
>KV921172.1:31338-75937 GCA_002081555.1 Protostelium mycophagum | reverse complement strand
AAATATTAAGATAAAGGAACCAAAAGTGTCCGGATGTGACTATATTGAGTTCACACCATATGCATTTGACACTGTATGTATCTGATATGTGTATTGAGATCTGAGAAATTTCACTGAAAACTTGTATTTGCTAGCAGATTTATAAGCATAATACTGCTCCTACAAAAATATCTAGACACTTTTGGAAGCCACTGTACCTTATAATGTTGCAGATACAGCCAAAAAGCCAGATGACTCTTAGGAGAAAAATTGTAAGTTCTGTTTTTGATAATAATTACTCAGGCAGCAGCTTACTAATAGGTGTTTATCCTGACTATATTAGTATTTATCACCACAGCAGCACAAGCTCTTAGGTTCATCTACAATGGGTCAATCACAGAACTCTGATTGACCAATACTGTAGTCCTTCTGGACTCAAAATAAAAATTCTATAATTTTGGCCACAAAGTTCTGTCTTGTGGGCAGCAAGGCCTCTTTTGTGTTGCGTTGTCATGAACATTGGGATTGGAAATAGCGGATCAAAGCAAAAGTTGCGCTTCTTACTGCAGATGATATTGGAGATCTGTGTTAACCGCTATTGTCTGTAAATTGATTATTCTCTAGTTTTAGTTGTTTTATCTGCTGATTGATGTCAACACCATGTAATCTTACCATGACGCAGTACCGATTTCCGAGACACGGTAGTTTCCCGTGTTGAGTCTTGTGCAGGTCCTTAGGCAGGCCTCAACCCTCATCAGCCCACAAAGAACTCATCTTGGTGTGTCCCAGCTTCTGTGAAGTTCGACAACAACAAAAGATATAGGACGGTTATAACCGTGAGACAACGTCAAAAACGGTATTCAACGAAATCCAAACAGGACGGATTTTCGTTGAGTTTGAGAGCCAAAATTGAGACGTCTAAATCACATACAACGACACGAAATACGAACATGAGCGCAGCGACCTCACCCACACCGCTCCCTTCGATCAAAAACGATGACGGACATTTAAATGTCGATTCTGAGGGATTATTGAAAAAGATATTGCTTCAAGAACAATTTAGAGAGGAGCTGCAAGAGTTTGCAAAGACACCAGACCCACTTCGTTACTTGATGCAAGATTCCATCCTCTTAGGTTTCTTATACAAGACAATTGTCGGCGATCGACCAGATCAAGCCGTACAAGATCTCATTCTACAGCTTCCCAAACTGACAGCAGTTCTGTCCAAAGCAACACAGAAGAGGGATGCCTCCTCCATTTTTCTGTCCATAGTGGCAGACATGTTGTTGAGGTGAATGACATTTTTTTCTGGCTCTCACATTTGGAAGAACACCAGCAGAGAAGAAGTATGCCGCTGAAGTAGGCCATGCCAAACGTTTCACCAATCTTGTAGAGGACAATATTAATGTGAGAAGAGCAGAAGGCCTTGGTGAAGATACATACCAGTCTTTATTGTCTGGCAGGTCCGCACCTCTTTATGCTTCATATGAATTTGAATCTGGATCCTTCGGCGAAATCTCACCGTTTTTCTGAATGATTCAGAAAACAAGTGATACAGGCACTTGTAAGCATGTGGGAGGACGTGAGCACACGGCCTGAAGGGGCCGAATTCCTCTTTAAAGTGTTTGTAGAGGCCAGGCACATCAGAGACCTTCCCCCAAGATACGTAAGTCGAAAATTACGAGAAATTTCTCTCGATCTTTTTGTGAAATTTCGATGACATTTCCCAGCAAGGTTTATTTGAATCCATGACAACCGCGATTTTACCAAATGTCTGTGAAGAGATGAGGGATCCAGACAAAGTAGAACTCCGAAAAAAAATGTTCCACGACTTCCCTCGCAGGTTGAAATATTCTCCCACTTTTTCGTGAATTTTCATGACGCGTTGTAGAACCGTATACACCCTGCTGGCGTGTACAAACCCCTTCAAGATGGCGTCATCTCTGACTTCACTGTTTTTGGCCAAGCCTTTGGGCTCCAGAAATGTGGCCCAAAAACTGATGGAGAATATCGCTGAAATCCCGAGGACTCAGAGGAAACTTTCTGAAGCGCGGGCCAAGGTGAATAATCTCAGCGATTATTTTGTTCAATGTATATTTTGTGTTTGCGGCAAAGCCGCACTAGTACATTCTCTGGTGTCTTTTGTGTATGTTTTATTCTGGAAATCTGTACATATACCAAATCTACCTGGCGCTATTAGGTAATATTACAGCGTGAATCATCATGATCACCAGAATATGCATGCAGGGGTCTGGTTATTTTTTATTAAGAACATGGACAAAAATATTTCAAATCACGCTGCAAAACCAAAATCACCAAAAGAACTCTTTCGCAGCCCAACTGCCAATCAGTTTCATCTTTTTGTGACTTGTCAATTTTCCAATCTATTTTTAACTCTAAAAGTCCAATACCGAAGATTGCAGGTGCCAATCCAATATAGCACAGTCTGTCATTGCATAGATCTATGGGCAGATCATATCTACGATCCACTCGAATCTACATACACAGACGAGACATTAGAGGAGGCCTTGTCTTTGGGAATAAATCCGGAAGGAGATCTGGGAGACGATGTCGACGAAAGTTCAAAAATGAAGACAAAGAGGGAGACCTTGAAGCAGGTGTGAAATTTCAGTGAAATTTCGTCGGAATACTCTGGAAAATCTTTGAAATCTAGAGTTACGTGATTTGTGACGAATGATGACGTCATCAGGTGCTCCAGAAGACCGACGGTCTGTCTGTCCCTCCTGCACATTCTACAATGAGCTACATCTCACATTATTGGTCCGCACCTGAGGTCAGATCTAGCCACAGTGAAGTGATAAACATGATAGACACCATGTCAAACGAGGATCTCGCGAAGGTGGGCGATGACGTCATCACTTGTTGTAGACGAAGAAAAAATCCTCAATCTTTCAGATATTGGCCGTGTTTCTGGGCGTGAAGAGGCTGAAGGACAAACAATCACTCGTGGACCTCTTCGGAGATCCGCAGGTACTATTCCAGACTATATAACAATACCCATCAAAATCCACAAGCAATAAGACCTCAGACATTGTATAGAAAAAATTAATGTAACCAAGGTGATCGAACTACTCAAAGCGGTCTTCCCGATGCTTTGCGCGCCTCTGGGGGAGCTCTACTCTTCTGCCGGAATACCGCACTATCTCCATGACAACTTCGAATGGCTCAAGGCACAGTACACGGTCGGGGAGGACCATAAGATGGACGAGGCCCATAAGAGAAAGGCACTGCACTCTGCCCTCTTGAATTTCGAGGAAAATCAATTTAAATTGATCCACCACCTCGCGAAGGCAGACAAGTCAAACACCATCAAGAATCTGTTTGACTGGATCTTCAAAAAGTTCAAGGTGAAATTTCGACGAAATCTCACGGATTTTCTGAGAAGAATCAGGTGGGCGAGGGGGTGACTCTAAATATAGAACCTCTGTTCTACAACTTGGACCCTTCCCAAAAGGTTCTGGTGGAGCGGGAGATGCAGAAGCAGTTGAGATTTGAGAGATACAAGAATAAACTATACAATGAGGACTTTGACAAAGCCGGGAAGCTGGAGAGGCCAAAGAGCCCCGTTGTGATCGCGAACCTCTCTGGACCGTTCAGAGAACTCATCAGAAGAGAGCTGAAGAGTGTGGACCGACTCGATTAAAGTGTATTCTTAACGTGTTTATTTGGGTAGTAAAGAGACCATAGTTGTAATGAGTAATGCTTTGAATTTTTCGAATTGGTAACATAAGACATGATCAGTCAGTTATTTATTTGGTAAAAAAAATTATTTTATAAATGTCTAATTCAATATTTTAATATATTTTGAACGTCTCACGAACAAGAGCCAGAACTATTGGCTGTATGTAGAAAATCCTCATAATGAGGCATTCCCACGACAATATATTTTGGCGCAAAAATTTTAAAAATTCTTTCTTTCCAACGACTGTCGGCAGTAGATCACTCAGTAAATCACCAGCTGCACCAACCGCAACAAGAGCAAAGGATCACAAATGAGGTAAGAAATCTCCTCTCAAACCTCTCTGTCTATTTTTTTATTTAATCCCTTCTGAATCTGCAAACTCAAATACATCATTTTGAAATCACGATCTACCCCGATGAAACAACGCTGACCAAGTCTGTGTGATTGTAAACTGGTTCTACTATTCACTTGAACCCCCTGTCTGTGTTTTTTCAGGATCTGATATCATACAAGTTTCTCATAATCTCAGGGGGCCAAGATCATCCACATAGGAATCCCTGACTAAAGAACTCTATTCGAAATGGTCTTGTATGAGCTCTCTGCTTCTTTCCAATCTTCCCTAACACGTTGGAGCTGAAGGATCCCTTCGCGGCAAAGCTCAGACGCTCTCAAATCAATTAACAAGAGCATATATCCACAGGGGGAGATCATCTTCACCAGTCTACTTCTATACCGTGGCTCTCAAGGTCGGTCTTCTGCATTCTTTGACATAACCTCCATTCTATGATTATAAAAGCATCACCGAATCACGCCACCTGATAAAATGTTGGAAGACACCTTCAATGAAGCTTATGCGGCGGTTTGTAATACTGCGACCGGTTAGTGACCGCTCATCTGACCTCCGACGGATTCTCCCTCTGTAATGGATCATTTGGTTGGTGTCTGAAGCAGTATTTCGATGTCGTCATATGTCTCCTCCCACAAAGTTCTATTGAACTAGAATTATGTGTAAGAGTATTTTGATTTTAACATCTGCTCGATTAGCTCAGTTGGTTAGAGCACGGTGCTAATAACGCCGGGGTCACAGGTTCGATCCCTGTATTGAGCAAAATCTTTTGCCGAATTTATATTTTCCACAATGGATGAATCAATTCCAAGAAAGTGAGCAAGGAAAAAAGAGTTTCAAAACACAAAGCACATTGCACGATAGGAATTCAGTATCGTTCTATCTGCATTTTACAAACCAAAATGTATTACCCCGCCAGCTGTCCCGTATTCAAGTCAGATTTTTTCGAAAAAGGGCAATTTGCGTCCTTTTCGAGAATTCAGCCCGATTCCCGAGATTCGCACAGAAAAAGAGAAAAAGGGAAAAAATCGCCCTTTTCCAAAAAATGTGGCACGTTAAGAATTTGGCGTTAAGAACTGTGTCTGATGGAAATCGACGAGAAAGGGAGAAATTCGCCCCTTTTCGGAGAAAATCAGACTTGAATACGGGACAGCTTGCCGCGGACATCTGTTGTTGTGAGTATTGCGCGGCGGACTCAAATTCCCACTTGCGGTAAGAACCCACGTTAGTTGATGCAAATATTAAGCTGTTGCTATGGACTTAACGTGTTGCTACCGGGAATTTGAAACCGCTGTGCAATAACACGTTAATGTTACAGTGTATCGTATGCCAATTGGTGAGATGTACAATACGTGTTCGCCGGGTTAGAATTGTACATTCAAAAAATTATATCAGCAATATTTTGCATATTTTCCTGGTTCATTGTAGATGCTCATCCAAATTGCCTTCTTGCAGATCAAACAACTGGCAACAACATGGACACTGACAACCCCTCTATCTCCCAGATTCTTTTGGACGAGTCATATTGGAAGCATGTAGCTTCTTACAACATCACTCTCTTCTGCTTAGTCCTGGCTGCTTCTTGTCTCAACGGATACACCCTTCTCTCGCACAGCTTTTCGCTCCTACCTCTTTGTGTGGCTGTGCATTGTGGCTTGCTGAGGGTGTACAGCCTCGTCTTTAGAAGGTCCGAAACGCACTGGAGAGCAAGCTTCATCCTTTCTGTGCAAATCAATCTTGCATTTCTGGCAACTTCTTTGATAGTGGGAGATCTTATTGCTGCACTGGTGGGGGCTTCCTGCATCTCTGCAGTGATCTTAGTTTTAGAATACGAATGGGCACTTAGACATACCAACAGACAGGATCGGGAGTGCTATATTTATGGTGCCTTCCAGTAATTATAGTTGCCTCCTGGAAGGTCCTCAAGAATCACCTTGTCATCATCACTGAACCTGATACACTCTGCACTGCGCTGGGATTTTTAATGTTCTGGATGTTTCCAGTTGAATTTGCCTTTCTCCGAAGCTGTATGGAGAGAGAGCCGATAGTATTTGGACACATTCTGATGCTGCTACTAAACATACTAGTACTCGTCTTTGAGTTTTGCTTGAGGCCCTACTACATCCAATATCTTCAGGAGCAGCAAGCCCGAAAACACCAATAAAAAAAGCATACATATTCAAATCATTCTCAGCTGACTTGGATTTTGTATTTTTAAAGAGCAATCTATACCGCTCAGACTTACAGCATAGAATACTCAATGATCTCCTGCATGTTCAAAATAGCCGTTGGTGCGGTTTGAAATCGCAGATTCGCGCATCAATTCAACAGCTCGAAATCGTTCACTCAGACTCACTCATCATGTCCAGCGAGTCGGGTAAGATCTCCTACTCTCTGATTACTCACAATTCGACTATCTCATCAAAATGGTAGGATGGACAACCGAAGAGATGTTAGTCTTGTGCCATGCAGTTTTGAAAGTGAGCTGATTCTCGATTTTCATTCAATGTCTATATGATGTGAATCTGTGTGTGATATTGGTTTTGACCGGGATTTAGCACGGTGATAGCGAATTATCGTGGAACAAAGTCTCTGCCTCTATAAAGGATTTTTTCGAAAGTAAAAACTCTTTTCTATCAAGACAAGGATATCACGAAAATGTTCGTGATGTGAATTGGTTCACACCAGCCGTGAGTCTTCGGATCCCGTCTCAGTCATGACAAATCTGATCATTGTACAGAGATGTAATTATAAATATTCAGAAATCTTAAGAGATAAACTAAAATCATCGTCGAGTGACGGTGCAGATGGTTTGTCATCCCGATCCAAACGAAAATCTAAACAGATGACAGAATCGATGACGAGAAATACAGAGGTGGCAGAACTATTACAAGGCTTAAGAGTCGATGAGCTGAAGAAGTCGATCGAGAAGCAAGAACAAGAGATCAGAAGATTAAGAACTGAGATATCTGAGATTAATGCGGGGAAATGGGATCAGAAGGTGAAGGATTTTTTTATTTTTGATGCAGCTGCATGCAACAGAAATGATCAACATTGGTGATTGACACATTATTTCCCAACAAAAAATTTCACAACTGGAGCACACTCTATTGGTTTTGATGGAAATTATTAAATCTGCATATTTTCTAAACACATTTTTACAATGTGAATTGTTTTTGAGCATCTCCTCTGCTGTCGAGAGACCGTATACGATTTTGGTGCTGCAAAGCCGGAAGAAAATCCGCCAGAATCTAAACACAGTGACAACAAGTCTCTCACGTTTAAACTTCCAGACAAAATGTAGCCAAAAACTATAATTTCATCATGATGACAATTGAATTTTTTTCGAAAAAACTTTTAAAGGTAAAATTTCTTTAATACTGAAACGAGACAGTTGGGAATAGTGAAGGTGGAACCTGCAGACGATGTAATTATTTTTCGATTGTCAACAATTTTCTTCGTCAATTGACGCTTGCTCCAATATTTTTTGCTCGAAAAACCATAATAGAGATGTACATCTCAAATATAAATTAAAAAATTCAATATTTTAATTTTAAATTAAAATACAGGATGCACCGATACATCAGAGGACGAGGTCACTATCCAACAGCAGATCTTCCACAAACATAAGGTACACCTACATCATTGTAGAAACACGAATCAAAATATTAACAAAAGAAAAATATTCAAAAAGTGGATGAGGACATCATCAGAAAATTTCAACTTGAATCTGAAAAAATATTTATTAAAAAAATATTTATTAATTTATTAAAAAAATATTTATTAAAAAAATCAAGTCAGTTGAATAAGCCGGAAGTTGTCGAAGAGCCCAAAAAGGCGCGGGCAAGTTCGCTTTTGAAACGAAAGAACGAAGAAGTCCCTTCTATCCCATCTACACCAGAGACACCAGTCCCTACGGGGTGAGAATTTTCCACAAAATTTCTGAACATCTGTTCTCAAAATCCGAAAAAAATTCAAAATTCAAAAACGAAACAGTGGCGGGAAAAAATTCCGTGTGAAATCGGAGACACCCAGCATCAAGCCGCCCAGCGACGTCTTGATCAAAAATATGCACAAAGTCCTCAAGTCACTCTTTGACCACCCTCATTCATATGTCTTTCGGAATCCCGTCTCGCCAGACGAAGCCCCCGACTATGACAACATCATAAAGAGAAGGATGGACCTCAGCACACTGTCCAAAAACGTAAACGAGGGGGTGAGTCGTCGCTCTACAACGAGTTTTGGGAATCTATTTTTGGACTGAGAAAGTGTAGAAAGTTCACACGATTGTGGAATTTTGGCGGGATTTGTTGTTGATGTACCAAAACGCAATGAAATACAACGCAAAAGGTGAAATATTTTTTTATTAAAAATAATAAAAAATAATAAAATAATAAAAAATAATAAAATAATAATAAAATACAGGTTCTGACATTTGGCTGATTGCAAATGAGATGAAGAAGTTCACCGCGAAAGAGGTGGACCCTTACTTTGGTGCTGAGGGTCTCATTCGAGCCAAGTCTTTGCGTAAGTTATGAGCATCTACAACGTGGCAATAATGATTTGTGCAGTGGCTGCAGACCGTGACGTGGCGGGATTGCAGAAAGAGGCCGAGTCTACCCCAATGGAGGAAGAAGATTTAGATGACGTAAGTCACTCCTCTTTACAACGTTGTATCTCAATAATCCCAAGAGTACTGAATTCTGAAATGGCGCCAAATTCCAAGTTCGAATTTCCTCTGACATCTTCCAGATGCTGGAATTTGACGAAGAGATCGAGACCCCCAAAATGAGCAAAAAATCATCGGGACTTGGCGGGAAAGAAGAAAAAGGCGGGAAAAAGAAAAAAACCGGGAAAAAAAGGGGCAGAGACGAATAAAGATTTCAAAAATTTGAAACGTGTCAAAATCTTCCCAAGGAACCAAACACGATAAAACCTGACAGGTCGGCCGTGATTCTTGACAGGTCAGTAGTACATTTCTTTGCCGAGCGACACTTGAGGTGGTGAGGAACCACTTGTCCTGTGGTTGGATTCACCTTTAGACACTGCCGACCTGTCAAATATTACCTCATCAACCCGACCTGTTAGAGGGAAATACTTCTTAGAAACGTCATAGAGGACAGGTAGAAGGTGAGAGTGACACCTTCTTCAGGGAGATCTGATTGGAATTTGGAGGGGGCTTCCAAACCGCTCTCTGACCACACTATTTCATTTTGAGTTCAACACAACACAAACAAGATGGCCGCCCTCTGCAGAACAGAAGAAAACCAAGGGACAAAGCTGAGAAGAGCGACAGCATTCTTCATCGATCCAAAGGCCACATTAGAACAACGCATAAGGACTCTGTCACAACTCGCAGAAAACACATCGAGGCAAACAACCACACAAAGACAGACAATCACATCGAGACAGCTGATAGCGATTCGAAGAAGAACATGATCTGATTTATCAACCGGACCATATGCGGAAATCAAGACAATCACAATCGACAGATGAAAATGACATAAAGATGTATAGTTACAAATTTTTTATCTACAATTCTCCTGAGAAGAGCACTTCCCCTCAGCCGTTGTAGTCACTTTCCCGCCAAAATAAAATTATTGGACACCCCTCAGCAGCTCCCTCTCCATCTTGGCTCTTTCGGCCTCAGCTCTCTGCATCTCGAGCCTCTCCATCTCGACTCTTTCGATCTCAAACCTCTCCCTTCTTCTCATCTCTTGTCTTTGTTGCTCTTGAATCTCAAAGTTGAGATAGTTGTCCCTCTGTCTCATCAAGAGCTTCTCATATTCCTCCGGCCGATTATCTCTGACCCACATTAAATATTCCGTTGGTGGTGTGATTGGTGGGGTCAGGTCGTCATACCATGCCTCTAAGTATTCTCTTGTGAGTTTTGGTGCTGGGAATGATCGACCCTCGAATGCCATGGAGGCTAACGGGAAGAGGGAATCGATGTGGATGTCGTAGTCCGTCTCATCTTGTGGAAGCTCTGGGAGTGGGCACTTTTGGCACACTCTATCTGGCCATTTCATGCGGTAGGTGTTGTCATCGATGTGGTGGAAGAGGAGAAAGTCGACGTAGATCCCGTTGGTCGTGTTGACGAACTTGTAGGGAATGATGTGTTTGTGTTTGCCCTCTCTGACGATCATCTGTACGTCTTTGTGGCCCCATAGTTCTTGCGAGGTGGAATTAATGTTGGACAACATGATGTCCATTAGCTTCGAGTGAGACTCTGATTCGATCCCAAGGTCCGCATCCACGTCCCAAGGAATGAAACCTTTATGTCTATGGGCTCCGAGAAGAGTGCCGTGAGACATCCAGTAGTTGATCCCATGCTTTGCCAAGACTGCAGCGATGACGTCTAAAAGTGCGAGGACTGTCTCGTGTCGGGAAATTGGATTGAAATATGTGTGATCGTGTGTGTGGGAATAGAGCAGGATGAGGTGCTCGTTGGTCATGGATTCCATGTCGGCCTGCTTTTCGAGGATCACGGCCTTTCCGCTGTAGTCGGCGGGGTTTGCAACCTCCATTGGGTGTGCTTCGTATACATCCGGCCTGTATAGATTTTCGGCCAACCGCCTGGCGTTGTTGATCTCCTGGACAATCTCTGGCCTCTTTGGTTCCACTTGCTGTTCTGCTCTCTCTTGATGTTGAAGTACGTCTCTCTGATCGAGATCAGAAAATGAACGGTATCATCACACTCACTCTTCTAGGTGTCTGCCTCTCGATCTGTGGAACGTCTTGTCGTTCATCTCCTTGCTGCGTCTGCCACAAAACGGCAGTACCCAACAATTGTAATAAAACAACGATGCACATCCATCTGAACATCCTCTTATTGAACATCTTGTTCGCCTCTGTGGGTGACTCTGCTCAACAGCTGCTTCGTGCCTCAGAAATGTCATCGCCCGAAGCATGTTCTTTGCGGGCGGAATCTCTTTCGGGTTTTTCGGTCTGTCCAAAGTGGGCCCGAATGCCATTTCAAAGGTCACCTTGACGAGAAAAATCACCTACGTTACCGTCAGTTCACGTCTTCTTAACGTGAACCATAGGAAATTAAATACTTTTCGGATAAAAAGATGTAACGATCGGCTGATTTTATTTTCAAATACGGCAATTACCGCCTATTTCGTTCGGGCTCAGATGACCAGGACAGATTTGACTTGCAGCATGATGTTGGCGAGTTGTAGAAGGTCGAGCTCCCCCCTGTCGTCCAGACCTTCAGAGAAGGAGTCGAATTTCTTGAGGATAGCACCGACATAGCTGTCTACCCCGCTTCTGACAAATACGAGGTCTTCGGACTCTTCACCGGAGGGCTATTTTTAGATCAGTAAAGATATTCTAAAAAAATTTTGACGAATAAGAGGGCGTTGTAGAAAGACCGTTATGTCAGTTTCTCACTTGTGAAAGGTGATTTTGAATTTTGAATTTCAAATCTTGGGCGGGAGACCAGCCCTTCTCTGTCTGTTTTCCGTCCAAAATTAAAATTTTAATTTGATAAACTTGGTCCATCACGTGATTCGCAAGCTCTAAGGAGTGTATCTACAACAGTAAATTTCCATGAATTTTCACCGAAGATTTTCTGAACTTTCATACGAAATTTCACCTTTGACAGTTTGGCTTGGATCAATTTCAGTTTTCGGCTGTACAATGCGGATAATTCTCGGATAAATGATTTTATCCGGTCTTGGACTTCCGGATCCGACTTCAATTTCTCACACACCTCACTTTTTTTAATTTTTCAGGATTTATTATAATAGCATATCAAAGTCGTATCTACAACGAGTGTTGTGGTTCTGCCGCGTTGCGCAGCAACAAAACATCATAATGAATAAATATATTTTTCTATTTTTGGATTCATCAAAAAATAATTCAATTTTCCAACATTCTCGTTGTAGATGAGTGTTTGAATTGTAGACAGTCAAATTGACGACTTCCCCGCGTTTGTGCAAAACACTCGCAACAAGACGTTGATATCGTCTAAAAATAGAACCGTTGTAGACGCACCGATCTCTCCGCCTCCACCCTCTTTGTCTCGGTGTCTTCGGTTCTTCGCCTTTGGAGTTCCAGCGCAGCAGCCTTCTTTTCATACTCCTCTAACAGCTGTTGTTGCCTCTTTGCCTTCAACAGCTCCTCTTTCTGTTGTTGTCTCAACTTCAGGGTCTCGAATTTTGATTTGCTGTTGATTTTAATATTTAAAATGATAGAGTATGATCTTGTGCGATTGTAGTGCTGAGGTGATTCTATTTTTAGGTGCGGCAGAGCCGCAACGTCAATGTCTTGTCCATGTGAGTATCTCACGCAGCGACACTGTGAATCCTCGAAGAGGATCCATTCTGGCCCTCTACAACGAGAATTTTATTCATCATCTACAACGAGCTAATCATAATAACGGTAGACTCACTTGTCATCCACCGACACGAAAGGGCGGTCTTTGGGGTGTATCTGCGGTGTAGACTGTGTCAAAGTGGGGATTACGGCAGGGGGTGTTGTGGGCAGCAAGCTCAAGTGAGGCTCGGGTTTGACTTGGTCCAAATTGATAGACTTTGACAGGAAGTTGGAAGGTATTGTGGGTGCTTTTTCCGTATTCCAGGAATTCTCTTGGTGTTTTTCGACCAACTACAACGAGTCAATTTTTTAATTAAAATTGAATATTTTTTTATTTTCACAGTCTACAACGACTGGGCAGAAAAAAGACGAAAAACTTTTGAATCTACAACGAACCAATTTTCCCATGTCTTCAATGAAAACTTTTCCCAAAAGGGCTAGTTTTGGCATATGTAATTGCGCTGTTGTCCTCTGCTGCTGTCCACACAACAACAAGGCACTAAACATTAACCCCAGAGAGGACGTTGTGACCTGTCATGTGTCAGATCAACATGTGATGACATGTGATGATGTGTTACTCACCCCCGTCCTTTCTTTGTGGCATACAGTGTTGTAGAGACACACCATCAATAAATCAAAAATAATGCGATTTGTTTCAGGAAGATCCTTCAACACTTCTTGCACTTTAATCACCCTCACAATCGTCGGCGAATCTTTCGAATTCAGCGAAATTTCCGTGAAATTTCGATGACGTCACCTGCTGCGATCATGAGTTTTTTGTACAAAGAGGGGGGTATTAAAGTCTCCTCGAGTGACTCCGCCCATGACTTGAAGACCTCCGCCAACACTGACACATTCGTCTCTTGGATTAGTTCGCGGTCCCCTGTCATATTTATTTTCGGGTCGAGAGGTGTGATATCACCTTTGTCGAGAAGAGATATCGCAGATCTCATGATCTGGTCAGATCTGCTCTGTCCAAAGATGCCATTCTCGTTGATTCCTGGAAATTTCATTCGACTTTCAGACATTTTGACAGATTTCCCAGGATTTTCATGAGATTTCGTTTTTCCAGGAATTTTTTTCAGACAAGAATATTTCAAGATTTGGTCATATTCCCCGATTCTCGGTAATGAACACGTTAGTTACCGAGATTTTTAACGTGATGCGGGGAATTTGACCAAACTCTGTAATATTATTTTTCTTATTGATTATTAAATTTACCTTTGTGATAGATGACCCTCAATATGTGATACAAGACTGACGGAAACCTAGCCCGTTTAGCTCTTGAAAATCCGGAAAACTCGTCGAAATCTGAAAATTGATACAATCTTTTATACTAAAACAGTTGAAAATTTAGAATTTTTTCAAAAAATATTTAAATTTTCTTAAAAAAATAAAATAAGATAAAAATAAAATATAAAATAAAGTAAATCAGAAAATATAATAATATAATAATATAATATAATAAAATACCGATTTTGGTCTCTTCTATCTCTTGCAAACATTCTGATGTCCACTCCCATAATGTGTTGGTCTTCGTACTCTACTACTTCGTATTTTGAGGTGGATTTACTCGTTGTAGATGGAGTGTCCTCTATAGACATAAACCTCTCCTTGATGACTGACTCATCAAGACCTGCAAATACTTCACCAAAAGATCTTTTGGTCATATCTCAATTATGTCGTCGTGACATTCACGATGTCATCATGTCAAATGAAGCCATCTGTCATGATGATAGACATGTCTTGACATGGTGTCATGGCATGATGTCTTGACATGGTGTAATGGCTCCATGTCATGACATGATGTCATGACATGATGTTGCCCCAAAGACATAAAGACACTCACCGTAAAAATCTTTCCACATCTCCTCGGTCGTGACGGTTTGGGTCCGGTTCTTATTCTCTGGACTTTTTTCCGCCAAATTTACCCGCCATAAATAGATTGATGCCTTAGGATAGACATTTTTTGACACACCATAGATATTGACAGGTCCATCTATAAATATCTCTGACAGGATCTGGGAAATGTCAATGAATTTTCCGGGAAATTTCACGGAGATATCACCTCGTCTGTGAAGTAAACACGTAGAGGGGGTGAGCGTTCTATTTCTGGATCATAAACGCTCAACGTTCGATCTACAACGAGTCAATCATTTTTGGCGCCAAACTCGGAAATTCAAACTGACCGTTTCGCAGTACAAAGGTGAAGTTTTTTCCGTTCGTTTTTCTCGTGACAATCTGGGTGATCCCGTTCTTTATAAATTTGTAGTCCTCTACAGGGGTCGTGATATCTCTACTCTTTGTACAGGTGGCAAAGTCGTATGTCGTAACGACACCTACTCGTTGTCATGATATCTCCGTTTTAATTGATTATATTTCAACTCGATGCGGCTCTGCCGGTGGTCCTGCAGCACAATTTCAAGGTGAGATATCTCATCTGGCAGAGGGCACAACAAGTGCTGTTATGGTAATGTGGATGCGGCTCCGCCGCCTATCCGTTTGTCTACAAACGATCACAAAGTCTTCAAGCCGCTTTGACCCTCGTTGTAGATCGCTGTGCAGCAGAGCTGCACTACAACTCAAAAGTATTCCAATTTATTTGGATTTATCGAGACCACAGATAATAGTATATTCATTTATGTGTGAATATTTTTAATGGGATATCACCTTGTTGGTCGATCGCATAAATATATTCTTCGTCCATAAACGCGCTGACTGCTGTTCTCTTCAATGATATCGTCTTCCTCTTGTCATCTATTGACCCGAGATGTCTCGATCTTTGACATGTGTCAGTCTACAACAAGTGATATTTATCTTGTATTTTTTTCGAGGAATTTAAAATAATGACATAATTGATACTTCAAGTAGATATACAACTGACCTTGTGCTAAATCTATTAGACACAGTATTTTGACGTAGTAACGAAGTGTCGACAGAGACAATGCTGTTATTGTCGACAATCCTCAGTGTATCATTGTGCCATTTTGAGGCGATCCATGTTCCTGGAACGATTTCATTTTTTTGAAACCATGAAGTTTCTTGGAATCTTACCTGTTGTTCTGAAATCGAGGTGGTCACCTACATCGTCTCAATTTATTGAGACAATATGACATCATAAGGATATCTCACCCTCTGCCGCGGTTGTGTTGCAAAGATATGCGACTTTTTCCGTTACGAGGAATAACAGAGTGGTCTTGTACAGGCACAATTTAAAATTTAAATCCAATCCTATTTTGAATACGACTTCGCCCGCGGGCATCACCTTCCTTCCTTGCCTGCTGTAAACCTATTTATAAATTTAAAATTTAATTTTTAAAATTATTTCTCTCATGTCTTTACATGATGAAAAAAGTTCTCGAGTAGACTGTGAAAGGCAGATATTAAGAAGAAACAAAGACAAAGTCATGATCGGCATGATGCTTACCTGCGAAAATACAGAACCAATGACAACAAAGGTGGAACCATCTTCGTTGGACAAGACTAATCGCTCCCCATCTCTTAGAGAGGAATAATTTGCATCCGGCATTTTTGAACTTCTGATCAATGTGATTATCGAAGAAAACCATTTTCGGTGATCACCTTCCTTCATAGACATTATAAAATTGTATCGTGCCATCATCGTGATAACTGGTCAGATTTGGCCATTGTTTTGTGTCTAGAGATAAGATGCCACACTGATTGACAACTGTCTCGAACTTGTCAAATATATCGTGCCATCATCGTGATAACTGGTCAGATTTGGCCATTGTTTTGTGTCTAGAGATAAGATGCCACACTGATTGACAACTGTCTCGAACTTGTCAAATATGGGAGATTTGTTCTGTCTGCAATAGATGAGATAAGATCAAAAGCATTAAGGCCAGCTATTACCCTTCGGAATCCTCTTGTCCAGGATTAAGTCTTCCGACGATCTGGATTAATCAATATGACATGGATTTGTCATTCTTCACCTGAGAACCAGTCCCTTCATAAGAGGCGATGATGTAGCCCTCGGGAAGTAATCTTATCTTCTCTCTGGTCAATTGTCGATTTTGGACAAAGTCGGGGATCTCCGCTTCGACAACCAGCTTGCGATCCATCGTGTATGTTTTTGTATGGAGGCCAACGTCAAAGACTCTCCTCCACCAGGAAACCGTTGTAGAATTGATTTTAATTCATAAAATACAAGCGAAATTTCAGAATTTATTTAGCACCACTGTATGAATACACTGGTAGGTCCAGCAGGGTAGGTCCAGCAGCAGACTGCACTTGAGGGGCTCCTCCAGCTTGTGTGGCCTGGGCACAAGGACTGGTGACACAGGTGATGACAGCACTGTTGGCAGCAGAAGTGTAGACTGTGATGGGGTGGTTGTTTTGCTTGAATGCAACCTCAGAAAGGTCGTAGAAGTCCTGGTTGTTGTAGCCGTTCAAAGTGACTGTCGCATGTCAATAAAGATCTCTGGCAAAGTTACACTCACTCTCTGCTTGAACACTTCCGCATTCATTATAAGGTCCGCTGGGCTGGTTTGTGGCATTCTGCCCGGGGGCTAAGTTGAACAGCGGTCCACCATAAGTGGAGCACAGGTTTATCTCCACATCGCAGTGGTTCACCAGGGTGAGGGTAGAGCCCTGTGCAGCGGCAAGTGCGAAGAAGGCGGCCAGAAGAAGATAGCGTTGTCCGTTCATTGTTGTTGTGGTGTTGTTTGTGTGATTGTTGAGTTATGATCAAGTTGCGGCTGTATCTGTGTGCAAGTTTAGTTGTTCGTTCATTACCGTGAGTCCTGACGGTACAAAACCGCTACCTTCGTCTACGAAATAAAAAACGTAATTTAATAGGGGTAACCACTAACCGGAATTTCGACAAAAATGTCCAGCTTGTTCTCGGAACCCACCACCACCCGAATGAGAGGGAAAATTCGAGGGTTTCTCGTCGAAAATTAGCGATAAAAAATACCTGAGACGATACTCTGAAGAACAGGGGATAAAAATGCTTCTTACTCTCGAGCACCAGTTGTTCGTATGAATTCTAGAATAGCACAAAATTAATGAAAATCACTGAGAAGTCACGACGATAGTGACTGTCTCGCGTCAAAAATATCCGATGTACAGCACCTAATTATGGATATTGCAGGATTTGGTCAGATTCCCTGCACCACGTTAAAATCCCAGTGTTTATTACCGAGATTTTCATAATAGGGAAACCTCAGACAAGGCGAAAGAGTACTGTTCTGTGTCACCAATAAAAAAATTATGAAATTCGTTTGGATCGGGAAATAAATGTTTGTTGGGGAAATAAATGTTTATAGAGTTTTGTAAATACAAATGATGGTTGTACTTCGATATTCAGAGATACGCCTCTTCGTCGACAAAAAACCAGTGAAAATCAACAAAGTCTACATTCGTATTAATACAAGGTGGTGCAGGTGAATGACCGGGGACTTTCCATTTCTTAAATTTTTAGGTACATATTATTGCAATTTCTGGTCAGATTCCTCACACCATTGAAGCCGAAACAGAGGTAATTTGGTGCAAGTGGCGAAGTTACAGAGATTACAAAATTTAGCTCTTCTCTGCATCTCATCTTCTTTGAAGATATTCACTGGTGTAGGAACGGTCGTTTTCTATTTTGGTTAATAAGAATCATGGATCAAATCAATTCCCTGCCGTTTTAAACTATATTGATATTTATTACGATGCACCAAGTCGGAGAATCCACGTCGAAAAGAGCATCATGAAGAAGTGAACATGTTTCATATTATCCTTGGAGATACAATGTCTCTACAACGACACAACTCGCAAAATGTGGTGAACCGCAATTTTCAAAGAGCGAACTCTCTGCGGGAAAGCTTTCACCAGAAGTGTTCAGTCTGGAATTTGAATCTGACAATTCCATAATTCACGGTTGTTACCGTGATTATCGCGTCAATAAATTGTCCGAGACATCCACCAATTCCTTTCACGATTTGACATCCCCAGCATTTCACGTTAACTTCCGAGAGGAAAATCCCCAGCTCTTTTGGTGCTTTATTATTGTTCAACAGATCACTCTTTGCGCCAATGAACAAGTTGGTTCTCCTCGCTCTTGTCCTTTTCTTTACCGGTAAGCCCGTACTGGTACATTGCCATCTTAAACCTTTAGTTGCCGCCAGTTGGTGGGACAAACCCTTGGAAAAAGAAACCGATCTGCACCCTGCTATCGCCAACAGGACCCACTTTGATGATTGGCAGAAAAAGTACTCGGTGAATTTCCACCCCAGCGAGGTCGATCACAGATACAAGCAATGGCTCAAATCTGTTAAGAGAGTGTGGGAGCTCAACCAGAGGATCGATGCGACTTGGACTGCCGGGCTTAACCACCTTTCTGCACATACTAACAAGGAACGCCGAAGCCTTCTCGGTGCGAAATTGGACCTCACCAATCCCATGCCTCATGCACCTGGCACCAACGGTACCAAGAGAGTGAGCAAAACAGGATTGTTTTCTCGTCGACAAGAAAGCTATTGTAGATATTGACATGATATCAGTTCCGACCGGACTGGATCGACTGGAGCAAGAGAGGTGCGGTAACCAGTGTAAAGAACCAAGGACAATGTGGATCATGCTGGTCCTTCTCTGCAGCTGCCTCTTTAGAGGGTGCCATGGCCACATCTGGACATGGGATCGCAGATCTGTCTCCGCAACAGATCATCGAGTAAGCCGGAAAATTCTGACAAAAATGTCAGATCTGACATCTGAAAGCTGTGCCGGTATTGGTGCTTGTGGAGGAGGAGACCCATTCCGTGCCACAATCTGGGCAGGACATAACGGATTGACTACCTGGGGTGAATACCCTTATGTCAGTGGACAGCGAGGATGCCATGTGATAATTTCCTCAAACTTCTCTGCACACTTCTGACTTACCAAGGGAGCCAATCCCAGAGTCCACTGCAACGACCTTGCTACCTCCACTTCTGGTAAGGACGAAGACGCTGCCAACATCATCGCCGGTGGGCCGGCCTCCATCTGCTTCCACGTCCAAGACGATTTCTTCCACTATCGCGGTGGAGTTTATGGAGAGAACTGCCCTCACAGCATTAATCACGCTGTCCTCGCTGTAGGATACGCCCAAAATTGTCAGGTAGACTTTCCTCTCTAAAGTTTGGGGATTTTAGCACAGAAAACAATACATATAGTCTTTAAATGAAATTTTGACTGGTTGTAGAATTCCAGAAGAGACTGTTATATTATCAAAAATTCATGGGGAAATGGATGGGGAACTGGTGGCTATTTCTTGATCGAGAGAGGCAACAACATGTGCAACATTGCTGGGTATGTCTCCAGACCCTACAACTGCCGGTAAAACAGGCCGAAGTTAAATACAGCCATGCATGTCAACTCTTTAAAGCGTCATTATCTTAAAGTATTTTCGATATCCTCTTTATTCATCCGTCACTGTCACTACCTTCATAAGAGAAATGATCCAAAAGCCCCCTCTGCTCCGAATATTCTGTGCGTCATCAGCCTCTATAGAGGATTTATAATCGCGCGACACAGTAACAAAAGATGCGAAAGAATTACGGGTGTTGCTCATCCCAAAACTGGAGGCGGGTGTGCTGTCCGCAGAGTCCAGACAGCCCGGCGACAAATCAAACGTTTTCTGCATCTCATTGTAGATGTCCATGAACTTGGGTCGATCCTTCGGGTTGTAGTTCCAGCACCTGTGAGAATGAATTTTCACATGAAATTTCGTTGAAAATCACCTCAACAAGACTTGAAAGAGCTCGTCGGGGCATCTGTGGGGTTGTGACAATCGCTTCCTCTGCTCTACAACGTATTCTATGACTTCCATATTTGTAGACAACTCGAAGTAAGGTTCTGAAAATGTAAAAATAATTTCATTAGATATCAAAAGTCTTACTCTTTCCAAGGGCAAAGATCTCCCTGCAAAATATCAATGTCTGAATAATCGAACACGATTTGCAAAAAAAATGTGCATTTCGTTTCTGCAGGACAATTTCTTTACGACAAAGACCTCAGATATCTTTGAAACGAAGAATATATGATTCAATTCGCCGGAAGACATACCAAGCGAGGACCCCAAAACTCCAAACGTCTGTCTCATATGAACTGACTCGGTGGAGTATACTCTCTGGGGAGGCCCATCTGTACGGCAGTACTTTAGACTTGGTCTCATACACTTCGTTCTCTCTGCTCATCCCAAAGTCGGATATCTACAATCTGTCATTATGTTGTTAAGATTTTTGTGGAATTTTTATTTTTAAAAAAATAATGATTATTCTTTTAAAATTATATTAGATGGCCTGTTCTGCTTTTAGATATTTGGGATTTTGAAAGAATAAAAAAATGAAATCATTTACCTTTGCAACAAGTGAACGATCTACGAGAACATTTCTGGCTGCCAGGTCTCGGTGTATAATTCCTGGAAATTTCATTGAAGATTCAAGGAGATTTCAATTCACATACCTTTTGATTGGAGGTAAACCATGCCTTTGACGATATCAAAACACATAGATATTAGATTGTTGTCGTTCAGAAATCTCTGCCTTCTCAAGAGATATCTTAACTTTTTCAGTCTCGTTGTAGTTGGCCAAAAATAAATCATTTCTCCATGAGTATTAAAAACCGAATAAATTCCGTTGAAAATCAAGATTAATTTTTTAATCTAAAAATAGAATTTCATACCCATCAAGAGAACCTTCTTCCACATATTCCAAGACCATCATTATTTTGCCTTCATGCGCGTGGACTCCCAACAGCCTCACCACATTAGGATGGTTCAGACGTTTGAGCAGAGCGATCTCTTGGCGCCATCTCGTGTCGACAAACTTATCACCTTGCTGTGGGTGTGAGGGGTGGTCTCGTTGTAGACAGAGTCATTCATATGAAAAAATTATTGTGAGGACGCACAAAAATTAAATTAAAATAAAATACCTTGATCGATTTCAAAGCAACTGTTGTAGTGTCATTCCAAGATCCTTTGTATACCTCCCCGAAATAACCCTGTCCAATAATATTCTCTATCTACAACGAGTCAACACCCCATCTACAACCCGACCTACCTTGACGTTCTGCAGCATCAGATTGCCGATGCTCAATCTCAAACGGATCTCCTGCTTTTTCTTTGCGGAGAGTCGTCTCTTTCGGATAGTTATAACCCCCAAACAAACCGCCAAAAAGACAATGGATGCGATGCTGGTCGCGATTACCACAATGGCAACAATCCCCAGAGATCTATCCTTTGGTGTTTGACAGGCGATGACGTCATCTGGCAGCACCTTCGACGTCTTACCATCTGGGCATGATATCTCATAAGTAGATCCAATGGCTTGTACAGTGGAATTTCCATTTAAAAAAATTGGCTTGGAGAGTCTAAAACAATAAAAAACGTGAAGGAAAATATTTCAAATTTAAAAATATAAATTGTAGACTCACAAAGACCCGTTCAGATGTAGAATTCCTGACTGTACGTAAACATCTCCTTGGAGACTGGAAGACTCTATGACCATATCCCCCTCCATGTACAAGGCCCCACCAGATGGTGCTGTGTTGCTTCCGAATGACGTCATCAAGATCTTATTTCGTACATCTACAACGGATCTCTTCTTCATCAGGTTTGTGTTGGTGACGTATACAGCTCCCCCGGAAATTTCAGCGGAATTTCGGAGAAAAGTACAATTGTCTATGGTGGTGGAGAATACATCTGTTTTTTTTTAAAAAATTGAAATAAAAATTGATTTGTGAAAAATTACCGTGGGAAAATATTGCTCCTCCACTCATCACGACAGAGTTATTGTAAAATGTCGCGTTGTAGAACTCCAATTGGCTGTTCACTCCGATTTCTGAGACATATATTATTCCGTTCTTCTTGGCGAAATTTCTGTGCTAGTTGTCAGAATTTCCACGAAATTTCATAGAAAATTATATATAAAAAGTAAGAAAAACTCGACAAATTTTTTTAAATTAAAAATATATATTTATATAATTATATTATATTAAATATATTAATATATATAAAATTGAAGTCAACTCACTCTGTAAACGTGCTGTTGGATATCCATATGTTGGCACCAGATGCGCTTTCGCTTTCTATAGACATGACAGCGCCATTACTTGTGGCCCTATTTCCCCTCGCAAACAGATTTTTGACGTTTATATTCAACAATTTGAAATTCGGTTGCTGAATCTTGAGGAACCCGGTGCTCCCCTTATCTTTTCAGTGAAATTTCCGCGAAATTTCGATCTCACCGTGTTGTAGATGGCCTCGTTATCTGACATGCTGAGGAAGATTTGACCAATCAATTGGACCGCTGCTCCGTTGTCTGCTTGGTTTTCGGAAAATAAATTGTGCACCAAGTTGACAGTTTTCAAAAATCCCAAAGACATGTCAATGTGCAGACAGGACCCTTTTGGTCCTGTATTCCGGATTAAACGGTTGCCACGCAACTCGACGGTCCCCTGAGACTGGTAAATTCGTGGAAATTTCACGGAGATCTTACGGGGGTGAGATTGTTGGTGGAGATGACACCTCCAGAGGTGGTAACGACATTATATGAGAATGAGGATTTAATTATGGTAACATTGGTGCAACCTGTAAACAATGCTCCGCCCTCTGCTGCCTCATTCCTCAAGAACGTAGAATCTTGAAATTTCAGTGAAAATTCGCCAGCGGTATGACGTCATCACTTACTGTATATGTACAATATCGACTGGGACGAACGACCTTGAATGTACACGGCTCCCCCCCTCAATAGGGCCCTATTTGCTTCCATAATAGTGTTGCGGATCTGTACAATATCTACACTAAGAAGAGACAAAGCTCCACCATCTCCGAGTGATCTCAGATTATGAAAGTTTGAGTCTCCAATATCTGGTCTCATCAGAATGAAACTTGGGATATTCGACGAAATTTCACCGAAAAAATCGACGTGACCCTCGAGCCTCACGGCCCCTTCGGAAGACGATGTTAATTGTGACATTTCTATTCTACAACGGTTTAAAAATAGATTACGTATCCGGCTATTCGCAGAACTATATAGGACCATCCCCTCTACTGCAGAATTTTCTGAGAATAGCACTTCGTCTATCTCCATATAAGAGATCTATTTTTAGATCAATAATATATATACACTATTTGATTTTTAGCACATTTATATTTTTACGTAAATTTGTCCACAAAACAACACTCCTTGGAAACACTTACACAACCCAATAGACTGATGGCACCTCCAAGCGAAGCTCTATTACGCACCATCTCCACCTTTTCAAAACGGAGAACATTGACTTCTCCATCCTGATCGATCTGGACCGCACCACCTCCATAACTGGAATAATTCTCCACAAAGGTTCCGTTTTTGAATAATACCACCCCCTCCATGTCATCAAAATATATCGCACCTGATGGACATCAATGATATGATGATGTGATATGTGATATCATGTAGAGTCAGAAGAATCTTCGTGATCTTCTGGTCCTCATGTATTATATTTGTCATCACATTACGTGCGTGCAGCTGATGGATGCATGATTGACATGCCGATTTGAGGTGATGATCATCCTACCTCCGGCCATCTGGCATTGATTGCCTCTAAAGTTAAAATTAGTTATGTTGAGTTCCCCGTTCCCCGTGGTGAAATAAAAACCTCCCCCCTCGTTTTTGGCCGAGTTATCGATCACGTTCACATCTACAACCAGTCAGAAAAATACGACGTGATGACGTCATCACCCGTGGCAGAGAAGGAACTTCTCTCGGAGTAAAAACACCCGCCAAATACTAAGGCACTGTTGTTGATGCAGGTCAGATTATTGAAAATGACAGAGACCCTTTGTGCGGATATAGCACCACCGTTCTTAGCATGGTTTTGGTCAAACAAATTGTTGAGAATATAAGAAGATTCTGTAGATGTCATCAGCATGTCAATGTCATCCTGTTGTAGCAAATGTCATGATGACCCACTCATGGTCCTCAGGTCGATTGCACCGCCATTTCCTTCAGCCTTATTATGGAAGAATATACACTCTGATATGCTGCCCTCTCTGTCGGACACCAATTGTAACGCTAAAACTATTATTGTCTCGTTGTAGAGGGACTTGATCTTTCACATCTCTCTGTGGTGCGAAAAGTTTTTTACGGTTGGCCGCGACATAAAAATATTTTATCGTTGTAGATCGTTTGTACAAACCCCACCTCCCCCGTCCGTTCCAGAGTTCTTCAGAAATTTCGAAGATTGGATGTTTGTGTTACCCTCCACCACATATAATGGAGAAGTGGAGGTAGCGTGGTTGTCAAGCATCTTGACGCCGTGGAGCTGTGCCTCACTGTTTATTAGATATGCCACAGCGCGCCCGACATTTCCTGTAACGTTCAGGATTTTGAAATTTCGCGGAAATTTCGCTCACGATGAAATGTCGTATCCGTCAAATTCACCTGCGCATATCAGAATCTTCCGTGAAAATTCCAGGAGAAATCCCAGAATTTTCCGAAGCCTCACCTTGCTCCGCCTTGCGTAGAAAGTGTACTTGGCGATGTTATTCAAGAATGTACCAGTGTCTATTGTGACTATACAGTCGACAAAAAATAAACCGGTGGACTCTTTAGAGTCTGCACCCGAAAAATGGTCATTATGGGATTGAAATGTGGAGTTGGTCGTTGTGATGCATTGTGGGGAGCCTGAACAATCTATCTCATTTCCACGAAGATTCCAGACGACGACGGTGGAGTTTACGACCAGACCTGATGTGGTCTGGTCCATCTACAACGGTGTAAATCGGAGAAATGACGGTCGAAAAACCTTAATAAAACTAGATCCTTGTATGTTTAGCAGGGAGATGGTCGGTGCGGTCGGCGGCAACGTCTACAACGCGTCAGAAAAATCACAGAAAATATTCACGTTAACTTCACGCGGCTCATCACGCTCACTACCGCGTTGAAATCCTCCGAAATCTTTACCTTGATAAATGTCGTGTAAGATATATACAGAGTTTGCACATGTGATTCGGTTTCCATGGAGACCCGATTTTTACTTTCGAAATAACAATATCTTATGCTGATTGCGGACATGTTCTTGTTGTCAGAATAAAATGTGAGGCCCGTGTTCGTGTAGTTGGTAAAGGTGATATACTCTATTGTAGATTGATTGACTTGATACATCACTATGTTGCATCCTGTAGAGAATTTAATTTAAAAATTCAAGATTAAAATATAAAATTTAAATTTAACATTTAAAATCTAGTGTTCAAATTTTTAATTTTAAAATTCAAAATTTCAACTTTTAAATTTAATATTTTAATCTTGAATTTTCACCTTCGAGTACGGTTCTACCCTTTATGTCGCCGGTCATCTTCACGAAATTATTTAAATAAATATAATCATTCTGTCCGCATGAAAATGTCCCTGCAGAGAGGGATACGGGGGATTTGACCCCGACAGCACCCAACCTTCTCATTGCTATAAGAATTTAATATTTCAAGTCTGTTTTTCTTCAAATGAGTGTCACCTTGCAGTACTCCAATGTTGTTGGGTTCGGCCAATTGAATGACTCCTGAGCGGTTGTCAAAAAATTTTTAAAATATATTGGGCTTTTTTCTCAAAAAGTGTCACGAATTTCTAAAAATAGAATTTCTTCTGGCAGTTATGAAAAATCAAGACACCCACCATTGTGGTCGATGATGAAGATATTGAATGAGCAGGCAACTCTGTCGAGTGAGAATGTTAGAAGTGTTTGGGTTGATGATCGTGGAGAACATGTTGTTTCCATGATGTTGTCCTCTACTCTTGTAAAATTTGAACATTTGAGTCCTCTTGTTGTTAAAGCTTTCAGATCCCGTCCAATTTGGAAACTTGAAACCCGAAATATGCTCTCAGTTCCCACTAGAAATGGTCAAGATGGTGAGATGAAATCGATGATTATTACTTTGAATTATGGATGGGGTGATAGAGGAGCATGGTCCCTCGACTGTTCCTTGAACAGTGAGACCGGTTGCTGTTTGTCTAACTTGAAGCAAGTTGAACAGAGGGTACGGAAATTGATTACAGGTTATGGATATCGAAATGTTGACGCCTCGACTGAATGGAACATTTGAGTATTGGATCTTTCCATCAAAGACTCTCAATCTCGGCGCATCTATCCCATCCAAACCTAAGCTTAAAGGATCGGATCCTGGTCGACAGATGCAAAAGGTGGATCGAGTTCTGCATTGGCATTTATCTTGATTTTTTGCGGGTATGAATCTGAGATGATCACGAGATATTAGGGACTATCGATAAGAGATACCCGCAAGGCTGCCACGTGATTGAATAATTGTTGAGTTCAGCTTGGTAATAGCCACTGCACGTATGAACGTCTTTATCAAGAACATCAACTCACTTGTAACTCCCAAGACCCTGAAAATACTGCAAATCAACAAAGCCGTATTGGCTGGAATGGACACATGGTGACTCTGACTCTGACCAAACCGTCTGGATGAGTAAGAAAAAGATCCAGACGAGATTGGATCGCATGTTGCGAATGCTGTTTGTCGCTGTCCAAATGTCCTCGTTGAATTTTAATTTCCCGACAACGAATTTCGCCAAAAACGAAAATCGTACAACAGCATTGACTGACAACAACGCGGAAATCTTGTCAGAAGGCACCCCGACGGATTAGAATTTGTCCATTGCGGTCAGAGGTTGACCTCACCCTCTTCTCCGTTTGATGTTATTGCTCGAAATGACGGAAAAATTATCCCTCCAAAATTTGTCGACGTTTTTATACAAGTCATCGGGAGTTCGTTATCACACCTGTTCAGACATAGACATCGCTAGTTCAGAGAAGGTAGGAGCCACATTTCATTCTCCTCTCTATTTTCTGGAGAATAGTTGTTTGTGCGAACTCTCTCACCACGTGAGAGGTACAAAAAAAATTTTGTGAAGAAAAAATAATTATTGAAGAAAATTTCCTGTGGTGTCATCAATCAAAATGTTTATTATGTTCAGTTGAGTTTGGTATGTTAATAATCATCTATTTTTCCTGTTTAAGAATAAATAAATTATTATTATATCATATATCAATATTATAAAGAATAGAACACTCACTTTTCTTGCAAATTGAAACGGCAAATTTAATCCTTAATGTTCAAGTTCCTCATGAGGAAACGTATGGTTCTACAACGCATTTCCTTTTGTGTTCGATGCTCCGACAATTTCCGATCAGAAAGTTAGTCAATGTCTTCAAAGTGAGCTGAGCGTCATCACCGTGATTTTGACATGTTCGCACAGCGCTAGTCTTGATACGGTGCAATCGAAGACAAGAGAATTAAATGCAGAGGTAGCGCAGCTAGAACGGTTAGCACAGCAGATAGGAACAAATTCAGACACGCAGCAGCTCAGAAATCAGCTGAAACATAGGAGATCGGGTGACTTACGTTCTCATTTTCTGGCCCATTTTCGTCATCATCTGACCATACCAAGTATGTGGGAAATTAGCCAAAGAAACCTCTGCACTGATGAGAAGGAAAGACGTTCACAGCACTGATAAAGTCAGCGCAGCGAAATTAGCACAACAATTGGAAAGATTGGGCAGCAAATGCCAGCAAATCACGAACGAATCGATACAGGTGATGCGATCTTCGGTTGTCTAATCTGAAATATTTCATAAAGAAGGAGCGGTCACATCCAGTCCAAGTGGACATCTCTTTAGATCGCGACTCCAACTCTAGCATAGACAGTAGAAGTATCCACTCTTATTCATCATTGATCCTCACAGGCTTTCAAAATGTAAAATTCGAACAATCATTCAGCCCAGAAAATGAGATCATCGAACAGAATAACAGAGAATTGAAGGAGCTCGAGGCAGACTTCGCCGCACTCGCCTCGGTGAGTCCAGCGAAAATATATTATCGAAAGAACCCTTCTCCACCATCTGATTCAAAATGCAAGTTGGCAGAAGACCTCGGTATGATGATCGAGGTCCAAGGGGAGATGTTGAATGATGTAGAGAAGAACACAGATAAAGCAGCTGTAAATGCAGAAGAGGGTACAGGCGAACTACGAAAGGCGTCACACTATCAAAGGTAAGCTTTGTCTTTCCAAAAACATTTTGAAATTCAAAAAAACGCCAAAAAAATGAAAATCGAAAATAAAAATAAATTAAAACATTTGAGAAGTTTCATTTCGATGGAACGGTTTCATTGAATTGAGACAGATCCTCCCGGAACAAAAAGATATGTCTGCTGATATCAGGAGTAGTTATCCTCCTATCACTTGCATTAATACTAGGTCTCGTCTTCGGTCTCAGATCATAATAGATGTAGATGGTCGATCCAGCATGTTGATCAATTGTAGAATCACATATTTATTATTTTTTTTATTTATAAAGATTTTTAATAAATTCATAATTCGTAAAAAGACGAAAATTTGGAATAAAAATATCTCCTTTCACCTCTCGTTACCGCAAAACTCACGCTCCCTACCGTGAAGACTGTTTATTCAGCAGCTGCTGCTTTTTTATCCGCCCTCCTCTCCTGCATGTTCTTTATGGTCTCGCGTCTCGCCCGAAGGAGGGTCTGGCTGTCTCTCTTAGGTGGTCCCATAATCGTTTTTATCTCTTTACTTGACAGCTTCCGGATGTGTCCTTCTTCCAGATCGTCCAGTTGGACTGGTCCGACGGAGATCCGATGGATCCAGTCGATCTGTAGATCTGAGTGAAAATGGAGGAGATTTGGGTGAGATTTGGAGAACTGACCTTGTTTCCGACGGATCTCATCATACGTGTGATTTGGTGGTAAATTCCTTGGTAGAGGGTGACTCTGTTCTATTTTTAGAATTCTCTGCACCGAAAATAAATGCTTTTCAATTGTAAATTTTTGTTGCTACTAAAATAAATTGTTTGAATAGAAAATATTTTTGAAAGAACACTCACAATGCGGTTTTCTCTTCCGCATTTATGACTTCAAATCCGGCAGGAAGGAGTGGTTCTTTTTCTCCAATCAACATCACTTTACCCGATTCGAAAATCTGCAAAGTTTAGAAAAATCCAAAAAAATAAATACGGGATCCGAATTTTTCCAGACAAAAATCAGATGTAGAGAAAAATGAAATTATTTTCACGAGGATTCTGAACCACTACAATGAAGATCATGTTCTCGTCTACAATGGTTACCTTGGCTTCGTCCCCTTGGAATGGAAATTTCGCTTTAATTACATACTCTTTCGCAAATCTCTTTGCGGTTCCGTGTCCCATCAATTTTTCGACTAATTGTGCTGCGAAATATCAGTATTTTGAATCTTTGTGAACAAATTTCGTGGAAAAGAAGTAGGTTACATCAGAACAATCACGGTAAGTTACCGAACACCTTCCCTTACAAATACCATATATGTATTATCAAAAGATGAATTTATTATTTATACATATGTATATTCACGAGATTATAATAGTAAAAACCCCAAAGATTGATTTATGAAAATAAAATGAAAAGAAATTACCGTCTTGTGACAACACCAAAACTCCAGTCACGTTCTTATCGAGTCTTCCAGCCATTCTTAATGGTGGGTTCTTCAACATCCGCAGTTCCTCGGGCAGAAGGTCCGGAACGATCTTTGCACCTTCATACTCTCTTTCTGTAGAGCAGATGAATCCTGCTGGTTTGTGTAGAGCTATAGAGACACTGGAAGATTTGTGAGCAGAATATATACCACAAAACCTCCAATAATATGATATATAGGTTTTGGTTTATGCAAAGTGTTGAAGTTGTGGATATGTATTATTTCTGCTGCATTAGAGCTGTAGAACCAACAAGTAGGATGATGATCAAATTTGTGATGTATCAATTAAAGCAAGATTTTAATGACAAAGAGGAAATAAAATAAAGATGATGACTCACGGTGGGATCCATTTAAGAGGTTCTCCTGCTATTGTCACCGTCTTTGGATCGACAAGTGATTCTCGAGAAACTATCTCTCCATTCACTCGGACCTCTAATTTGGAGAGCACTTTCTGCATCAATTTAGTCAAATCGTCAGACAGAAGATGAATCAGTGATGACTGACAGTTGCTTTAGAACGTGAGCAGTATCCGAGGTTTGCAACGAGACGATCTAAACGAACGAGGCCTTTCTTTCCTGACATTTCCTGAAAAATGATGATCACATTTCTGAAATGTGACTCGTTGTAAGTCCACACGAAAAATTTCAATTTATTTTATGATGAATTTCGTTTCGTGCCATGCTGTACAGCGCCAACTGAACTCTTCCACCTCTTTAGTGCACCTCTATATTTTATAGCTAACACTTCGAGAGCCTTGGACTTGTAGCTGAAAAAGTACAGCTGGAAAACTCAAAGAGAATCAACAGAGGGGGAAACGTGTTGTTCCAATTTTTCCGTTGGACGCAGCCGACATCAAACTTCGAAACACCAACACTCAAACACACGCCTCTCATCATATTTAACGAGTGAGAATCGACTATCTTCACAGATCAATTGTTGATTGCTCATCATTTTTACAGAAACCATGTCTAAAGTCGTAATGCCCGTAGACGTCATCGCAGCCGAGCCAGATCTCAAGACGAAGAGTATCGTCGAGGAGTTACATCCCACACTCACAGAAGAGGAGAGACGTGAGTCTCTCAAGGGTTTGGAGGGAATTGTGAACGCCGATACTCTGGAGATTCTCAAAGGTAATTTTTGTCGCGCACATGTCGCGCTGATGTTAATTCTGAATGACAATTCAGGAAAGGCAGATCATGATGCCAGCATGAAAGAGACCTTAGAACATGATGAGCGCCTTCACGCAAAGGCTGTCCTTCATCAGAAGATTGCCGAGGCCAGACAGCATGAGCCTAAGCACACTTACCATTACAACGAGGGATCCTCCAACCCCAACCACCAGAAGCACAGATAAATTATGGCTATCTTTCATATGAAAGTGTAAATCATTTCTGTTGTAGATTGAAAGAATTGTAAGATCAGATCATTATTACTCAAAAGATGTCTGAAGACGGGCGCCTGATCGGCAAGGACTTTGAAGACCATTCCTACCGCTCCTACGCTGATGATGACGAAATCGCCGTTCCAGCTGAGAAACCTTCACTTTTGGCACCGAATGGGCCCATATACAAATGGATCATCCTCTTCGTGATCTCTCTGCAGTGCTTTGGCTCTTACTTTGCCTTGGACGAGATCCAGCCTTTTGATAGCGAGATACAAGAGGTGATTATCTTCATCTTGTGTGTAATTTCTAGGATCACAATTTGATATTAGACGATAGACTCTTGGAATCGATCGTGGAGGCTTCTCTAACCTCTATGCCATTTACAATCTACCCAACATCATACTCGTCTTCTTTGGAGGTCTCCTCGGTGACAAGATCGGTGTTCGTCTCGCCGGTTTCATCTTTGCCCTCTTTGTCTTTGCTGGTGCCCTCATCACTCCTCTGGCACTTTCTCTAACGGCTGCTGGAAGAGTTAGCCAACATACTGGCTATATCATCGCCATGCTTGGTCGTCTTACATTCGGGTAAGACACAAATCGATGGATTCGATGCAATTGGTTTGTCAGAAACAATTGCCCACAGCCTCATTGTGCTGTATCTTTTTAAGAAGATCACACAACATACCATAAGTTTTCCTTGTTAGGTTTACTGTCCGCAGAAACACAAAATCTCTAACTCTCATCTGATCTGATTGTTCATTAAAAAATATTGACATGATACAGAATCGGAGGTGAATCATTGAATGTCATCCAGACGGCCATGATTGCCCTCTGGTTCGCCAACACAAACAGTTTGGCTCTTGCATTGGGTCTTTCTTTGTCCATGTCCAGATTGGTGATCATACATATCCTTCATCATCTCCCGTCATCCTTCTGAATAATTCTTCCACGTATTGTAGTGAAATTTCACTGAGATTTACAGGGTGATTATTTAGCTGTCAGCTTCTCTCCCTCTATTGCTGGTCTTTTTGGTGGTGACTACAAGGTCAGAATTTTATTTTTAGACATTTTTCTATTTTTAGATTTTTCAACTTGTTTGTCGCACCTCATACTTGTGCAGAAAAAATAAATCAAATATACAACGAACAACCTCCCATCTACAACGAGACTTACCTATGCAGGTGGCCATTTGGCTCGGAGCCGTTCTCGCCGGAGTTTCGGTGTTGAGCGTCGTCGTCTTCTCCGTGATGGACAAAGCTGCGGAGAAATATTTTCCCAACCGCGTTGTAGATCCCAACGAGAATGCCCTCAACTGGGGTGCTATTTTAAGATTCGACGTCCGTTTCTGGGTTGTCTCTTTCTTGTGTATGACCTACTACAGCGGTGTAATTCCATTCATCGCTTTTGCAAAGTATGTTTTTTATTATTTTAATTTTATTTTTGTTGATAGTTTTTAATGTATTTTTTGCGGTAATTATCTGGATTTTTACTGATTTTTTAGTGATTTTTTGAAAGACACTTACCACTACAACGACCACGAGGCCGCCATCTACAGTGGAATTGTAATTCTCGCTTCCATGATACTCTCCCCCATTCTCGGAAAATTCTTGGACTGTGTCGGGTACCGCCCCTACTTTGTCGTATTGGGAAGTTTAATGATTCTCCCTGCCCATCTACTCTTGGCCTTCACTAACATAACCCCCCTCTTTCCCATCATCTTGATCGGACTATCGTTCTCCATGGTGCCTGGGTGCTTGTGGCCTTCCATACCGTTGTTGTGCCAGAAGTCGGAGACGGCTACAGCTTATGGATTGATGGTATGTGTTTTGTTGGATTTTCGGAAATTGTTTTGACCATCTGCAATAATGCAATTTTCTTTTCACTTTCAAATTTCACAAATTTTTCAAAACGTTCAAAATCTTTTGTACATCCGTAGTTGCCCCACCATTTTCCCGCCTTTCTGACCCCTTCAGACTGCCATCCAGAACGCGGGTCTCGCCCTGACCAACATTGCCGCTGGAAGAATCGCCAACAACTCATACAGAGAGGCCATCATCTTCTTCGTGTGCATGGACCTCATCGGACTCGCTTTCGGCTTCTTACTGGTCTACACGGACAACTACAAGGGAAGCACACTGTGCTTGGCCAGTGGAGCCACAAAAGACAGTCTGGAGGGAGAGCCTCAAGAGACACAACAATAAACCCGCACATCCAGAGTTCTACAACTACAGATGACAAAAAGATTTGAACGTTTTGAAGGATGTGTTATATTTCCATGTCTTAATGAGACTGATGAGGAATGGTAAAGGAAGATGAAAGACATTCTTGGGGGTTGTATCGTGAGATATTACCGCATGTTTTGTCCGAAGTCCATTCAGCCGTGGGTCATTTGACTTGAGTCATTTTTTATTACGATAAACAATCAACTTCTAATTTTTAAAATTGATACGAACATTTGTTCTTGTGCCGAAGTTGCGTCTGTTATGTGATAATAATGACCTCCAATCAACACGAGGAACAGTTACAAGAGTGTATTTGTTAAGAGGCAGAGATCTGGTCCTCCAATTCTGTACTTGTCTGTTGTCCAAGAGAAAGCTCACATCCTCCCGCAAATGAATTTTTATTCCTCTTTCCTTTTATCTTTTTTCACTCTCAGTTTTGTCATGGAGAAGAAAGTACTCTCCAGTATGTCCATTGGGAAAGGATTGAACATGCCAGTGATCTCCACACACCCTGCATGCAAGCAAAGATAGAGTGTAATCGCTGTTCTCAGAACAAGGTTGCTGTCATCGATCATGATGGGGGTGGGCGGTTTCCCGCCCAAAAAGAGATAGCTGTACAATTGGGTAATGTCGACAGCTGAAAAATAGTAGACCAGGGGGGCGAGGAAGGCGGAGCGCGAAGTCCACCCCGGTTTCGAAAATTCCGTTGGAAAATTTGAATTTACGGTTTGGCGGGAAATCGCCGCAAAGAGAAGAGACCGAGTAGAAGCTGACAGTGGTCAGGATTTGGCACCAAATTAACAACAACATTTTTGATGGCCACATGATGCATGTTTGACGAGAAGATGTCATACCTTGGGTGAAACCAATCACAGCGACAGCGACAATAGAGCCTGGGTATTTTACAGTGGCGGCTTGAATTACGAGGAACATAGTTCTACATCTCAGAAGGGTGCTGACCATCGCCAGTACGGCCTACAAGGTCATCATCATTGAAAGATAACATCAAGCACTCACTCTGACTTGTTTGATCATGCAAAATCTGTATAGAAGATCGCTTCTGCTGCCAAATGAGTAATGCAGCAGGTACCTTTTTAATTTAATGACCATTTTTCTGGTGACCTAATGTCCATCTTCGCTTGTAATCTCGAAATGAAGACATGTATTTACCCACCAAACGACGATGGTTCCTGGGAGAATTGTATTATTTTGAAGAATAGCAAATGGTTGACCCAAGAGGAAAGCTGTAAAAGGACCACTTCCAGCACAATATACCAGACTCCAGCACATATTGTAAAACCAATGTTGTTCTGCCAATAGAGGGTAAATCCTGGTCAAGTGGAAAAATGCATCAGGTATGAAAAGGATGGGGAAGATGGGCATGGAAAGTAGGTGTGAGAACACTCCATATAAGGGTGAGATTAGATCCATCGGTGGGTCTCTGATGTCGTTACTTGTCAATTTTAAATTGCGCACTTCGTTTTTTTAGAACTTTGGTCACAGTTTCCATCATCTCACGCTTAAAACCTCTCAAGTCACGTTGACAGAACAAGTAGACGAGAGGCGTTCTACACGATACCATGAACGGCGATGAACCTCAGCGTGTGCACGTTAACATCGACTTTACTGGAAGGAATGATCAGGAGCTCACTGTGAAGTCTGGCGATATCCTTCGTCTCATCTCTAAACATCGTGGTCCCTGGTGGGTGGCCAATAATGGAATCAGAGATGGCTTAGTCCCTTCTAAATACCTCACCGAAATCAGCCAAGCAGAGCTTCTGTTCGACTATTCCACCAAAACGACTGGAGATCAAGGTGAGAAAAGCATGTTTTGAAATGTCTCTGAATGAAAGCTGCGTCGATATGAATGTGCGCCAAGGCTGCAGCACGCAAAGAATGATACAATGGAATCAGCCCAAGCTTTACTTCATCACACCGATCTTTTCCAGTCCTTGGTTAATTGAATCATATCGTTCTGATCATGAGCAGGCGGCAAAATGCAAACAGTATCTGCAGGAAAAGTGACCGTTTTGTCCAAAGAGCACCCCGACCTCTGGAAGTGCAGCACGAAAGAGGGTGTCGTCACCATCCCATCTAGATACCTCTCCACAGACTCTGACATCCCAACAGAAGCTGAGGTGAGATGTCGTTATGTGTCCACAGTCAATGGAGAGCAATAAATACCACGGCAAAGCTGCAACACATGACAAAGACACTACAGTTCGACGATGAGATGGTGATGTGAACGAAATTTCAGGTACTGTATCCATTCGGCACAGACGGTCAGCCTGCCGCTGCTCAGGTGCCAAAATTGAGTATGTCAAAAGGAGATTACATTATGGTCTTAAAGAAGGGGGCTTCTTGGTGGGTTGGACGGTCTACTCTGGGGAATGTCGGGATTTTTCCCGCCAATTATGTACGCGAAGTTTTGAGCGGAAATTTTGTCGACAGGAAGATGTCGACGAGTTCGTCGGTGGGGGAGAGGAAGGGGTCGACGGGATCTACAAACAGTTTTGCGACGGAGAAGTCGCTTAGCCAGGAGAGATTTAGATCGGATACGGGATCTAAAAATAGACTTTCTGTTAATTTATCAACGGAATTTTCCAGGACCTTGAGAACTTCAAAGTAGGCATTTACTCTATGTGGATCTAAATATAGCATATTTCTTATATAAATAATACGACCATGTGTTGTAGATCTCAGTTGTCTGACTCTAAACAGTTCCTCGAATGGTTCCTTTCTTCAAGATGAAATGAACCCCAGCCCCGAGTCATCCCCCCCCTCATCTCAACCCCCCTCCCCACGATCTACAACGAAGCGTAAGAGGAATGCCGCTTATCAGAGCCGAAGATTGACCAGGAACTACAAAGCCGTTGTAGACAGGACCCCCACCTTGGACAAGTGAGTTTCATTCCTCGAAATTTCGCTGAAAATAGAAGGATACAGACGGCGATTAAAGACTCGAGGCTGCACTACAGCGACGCTTCCTCTTTTGAATTATTAGCAAAGGTCAACACTTGTGTTTTTTTGGAATTTTTTTTGGAATTTTCTTCAATTTTTTTGGGAGTTTTTATTGAACTTTTATTTAAGATTCTTCAATTTTATAAGATTTGGCAAAGGACTTGATTTTCACAATATTAAATTAAATATTTCAGTATAAAGAATTAGAATTAAAAGTGGCCACTTCAGAAATTCCTCCGGAATCTACAACGATAATCAAGAGATACCAATTACATCTAGAAATCAGCAAAATCCAAATCCCCAACGTGAGTCGAATTTTCCAAGAATTTTCCACGAATTTTCTGATCGAGACAGGTTGGAGAACCAATGGAGCTGAACTTCTCATTATTTTCGGCGAAGGAGAATGCCTTCATTACGGAGGAATTCCAGATTCTCCTTGACAAGTCGGGGCTGCCCGACGTTTTGGACGACACGAAACTTGACGTGATATTCTCTGTACGTAAAATCAATTTCTATGAAATTTCTGTGATTTTTTTGACACAATTTTCTTCTGGTGATTAGGTTTTTATCACAAAAAAAGATTTTTATCTACTAATTTTTAAAAACAAAGACTCAATACAGCGTTGTAGACTGAAGGATTTCAGCAACTTGAACAGAATGATATCTCTAGTGATTTATACCTCATTTGTAGAGTCATCAGGAAAGGTCGTCTACAATCAGACAATGACCGAAAGGCGAAATTCACGCAAGATTTCCGCCGGCCTTGTGCGTGTTCTGCGACACCCCTCCGTGATATCTTGGTCGAAAATCAGATTGATTCAAAGCCCTTGTTTTGGTATACCAAGGAAGAGGGTTCTTTCCACAAAATACACGAGAGTGAGTGTTGTAGATGGGATTGTAGATCGTCTCATTGGAATTTTATGTTTTTATCTGCCTTTTTTGTGTGGTAAAAGATAACTGATGACGTCACAGTGATCATCAATGATGCTCCCGGGCTATTGAGTCTAAAAATAGAACTGAAGACGAAGGTGACCCTGTACCAAGGACTATTAGAAGATACGTTGAAGAACAAACCAGGCGTTAGAACCGTCAACAAGTTTGCTTTTCCTTCAGAGGTAATTTTCCTAGAATTTTCATTCATCATTCAGTGGCAGGTTGTAGATGGAGAAATTAAATTATTCAGGTTATTTTAACCACGGACAAAAGACACGAATTATATTGTGTCATCGATTCTGGCGTTTTTGATGGCAAGAGTGTTGAGGTGACTACACCGTTGTAGATACAATCTCTGAGAAAATTCAGGTCATCGTGGAGGTGGCAGCAGATGATGGAGAGCGTATCAAGGTCAGAGATCTTGAATCTTGAAAGTTCTTAGAAAATTAGGACACCATCACTTACGCGGGAAACACACGACCCCCCAACTCGGAGTTTCGGAGTTGTGTCTACTACCACTGCGCTAACCCTTTCTACAACGAGACAGTCCGTATTAATATCCCCGTAGAACTGTGGAATCAATCACATTTGAAATTTGACATCAGAGAGGTCCACTCAGGTAATTTATAGTTCAGCATAAGCGATTCCATTTATTTTTTTCAAACGAAGGTGGTTGTGTTTTGGCGCCAAAAATCCAAATATCCTTGTCAACATTTTGGACATGCAGATAATTTTGCAGTATCCAATACACTTAAAAATGATTAAAAATTCACGATATCTTCTATTGTATTTATTGACTCGGTGTAGATCGAGCACCCACAACACTCGGTTTCACTTTTTTGAAACTAGTAAAATTCGACGGAACGGCCGCCAGCGACGGAGAATATATATTGTCCGTCTACAAACCTGTAGATAGCAAGATTTTGAACAAGAGATTACCCGTGGCGAGTTATCTGATGGAATCTGCAGGTCCAAAAAATTTTATATGCACGAAAATAATTTTATTCCAGAATTCAAATTAGCCCAAAGAAAGAATGAGCAGTTGAAGGTCCGTCTACAACTAACCTCCAAGGAGGTCACACACCACGGTAAATTCCACCGAAATTTCACGATCTTTCGGGAGTTTGAGACTGATGACGTCACAGCTTCCCTTGTGAAATTGAGAAGTTGGAAGAAGCAGACAGATCTGGCTTTTGCAGCATCAGATGTCTCTTTTGCTGACCCCTACGATTTGATGAAGGTGATTCATTTTTATTTTTTAACTTCATTTAATTTTTATTTTATCTAATTTTATTTGGTTAGATTTTATTTCATTTCACATGAAAACATATTATTATTTAAAAAATCATTTGGAGAATCATGCAATTTCAGAAAGAAAATAACCTTCTGTACAACATTCAACAAAATTTTCCGAGAAAATTCTTCACAATCCATTCGTGGTTGACTTTTAAATTCTTTTCCTTGTAAAATGATAAGATATAGTACGCTCCGACTATTTTTGAAGATATTTTTGGGATAATTCGGCACACTACAATGGACAAACACTTATTACCCGTCTACAACACTCTCGTCGTCGTCCTGAACACATTTATTTATAGTGGGAATTATCCCACGAAATATCTGCTGGATCTATTATTGTCAGATCCATCTACAGATATGAGCGGAATTCACACGAAAATTCTCCAGTGCATCATTTATTACCTCAGAAGTCAAGACCCGAAGAATCTACGGCAATTGACAGCAACCATAAAGGTCAACATTATATTTCTATAGAAATTACAAAAATTTTCTCAACATTATATTTCTATAGAGATTACAAAAAATCTCTCAACATTATTTTTCTATAGAAATTATAAAAAATTTCAAAGGACTGAATGATCTCAGGCGATTGAATTTCTGTTCACGATGGTTCGGGAATCTATAATCAGGGGTATAAGTAAATCCCAGAGTAGAGAGGAGACGATTGCCTCTATCGGGGAATGTGTCGATGCGTTCTGTGACCTCATGAGCAAGAATCACCCCGCGATGGTGGTCATTCAAACCCTCATCATCAAGGTGTGATATCACTCACATCCAAATGAATCACACGGATGACGTCATCATCACGATCTACCCACAACTCATCGATGACACTCACGTTCCCAGAACCTTCATCACGTGGTGAATGCGGTGAAGAATCTGTTCAGTATACCGGAGTTACTGCTGGTGATGGAGAAGATGACCAAATCTATTTGCTACAATGAGACAGCCCCCATTATTAACAACGAGAAGATGGCATTCATGTCCTTCTTATTATCTGACACCCCAGTCGGCAGGGATCAGGGTGAATTTTCATCGAAATTTCGAGATTTATTTCTGACTGGTTGTAGAGCACCGACCGAGACTTCTGGGTCTCGTCTACAACGCTCTGAATGTACATTTAATGAGATCGGAAGAGCCACAATATTCCATAAGTTTGATAAAAACAATTATGGAGACCGCGCCAAACGACGGTGTAGACGAAGAGATGATTAGACTCATCCCGCACTTGGTCAAAATTCAAAATTTAAAAAACGAGGAGAAGATAATACTCGCCATCGCCATCAACGGAGTTTTGAACCAAATGTCAACGGATCAGTACAAAATGATGCTGGACCATATGTATTATACACCTGACGTGAGTGAAATTTCTACGAAGATTCGATGTTGTACAAGAAATGTGATACGTAACTTACTCGTTGTAGATACACCCCATGGTGGACGAACTAACTAATTACTTGTTGAATAATTTGTGTACTGAGACGATACCACCTAGATGGTCCGCACTGCTATGGAGGCAATACGGTGCCACTTTTCACGTGAGTAATCATGGCTAGTTGTAGACCGAAGATTCTCTGAAATTTCGCTGAATATTGACAGACTCTTCGCTTTTTGGAGTCATATATGAAATCTAAGGTGAGTAATGGATGATAAATACCGTTGTAGATGAACGAAGAATTGAAATCGCCAGGTCAAAGCCCTCAGCACTACAACGACCACTCAGGCTGTCAATCTACAACGGTCTATCATCGATAAAACATTGAGGCAATTAAGTCCATCCGGACATCTGTCTCCGAGTAGTCATGGTAACAGCCCTCTGCACAGTGTTCACAACAGCGGAAATTCCAGTTTGAGGTCTAGTGTCAACCTTTCTGTTCCAGTAACAAGTGAGTATGACGTCACCACACATCATGATTACGTCATCCACCGGAAACATCTCGTTGTTGATTAATTCCCACAGTTGGACCGTCTGCCGTGGCGGTTTCGGCGTGGAACAATTATTTGGGACTGCTGCACGAGATATTGCTGCACACATTTGCTTGTTGTAAAGAGATGGATGAAGAGGACAATGAAAGAGTGGTCCGAACATACGGGAACGTGACGAATGTGATCTGCGGTATCTACCGTGATCTTTGGAATGATATGGGGGAAGAGAAGATTTTATTCCCGAACGCTTTGGGAAGGATTCTGTCATTATTTATTGTAAGTCTTCTTATCATTAGTTTTCGTCGAAATTTCTCTTATTTGGTCACGTGATCACCGTAATGAAATTTCGTATCGAAACTCATTGTGACAGATCCCTGACAAGATGATCCACGACATGGCATCCGACATGTACTTCACCTTTCTAGTCAACGAATTCAAGTTGAATATTGTCAACGATTCCGGGAACGACGATCTGGTTCTGGGAACAAAAGATTCCAGAGATCTACGCGTGGGAAGATTGCTGTCAAAAACAGAGAGCCAGACGATTGATGTGTTGGATAGGCTTGTAAATCAAGGAAGAGTGGATAGAAGTCTGTACCAAAAGATTTTCGATGAGTGAGTGCGTTGTAGAGGAGTGTCTGTTTGGTTTTATTATGATGAGACGGGAAAGATTATACGAAGAGTATTTTTGTCTTGCAAAAATTGCAATTTGTTATCTCATACTTGCGAACAATAAATTATTTATTACAACTTCACTTGATTATTTTTGTACATATCATGTTAAGCACAAAGCCACAAACAACATATTTCGACAAAAACTGCTTTTATTCTTCACATCTATGTCTAGAAAGATCATTCATTATATTTACATAAATACATTCTGAATGATCAAGAATCGAGGAGAAGTCCAAATCTAATCCAGCACTATACCAACAATGTCACCCGTTCTTTACGAGTATGAGACACCTTCTACAATTATTATTCGAGATGAAGACATTTCCTGACGGGCAAGAATATCAGCAGGAGAGGACTGCTGCCACTATGAAAGTCATGGTGATCTTTTATTTATTTAATATTTATTTAATATTTATTTAATATTTCTTCATGATTTATTTATGATTTATTTATGATTGATTTATGATTTATGATTTATTTAAATTCGTTTAAAACGCGAAGTGAATCTTCCAAACCGTTTCTTAGATCTATTTTTCTGCATATTTCGTGACGAAAATTCATTGAAATTTCCAGGAATACCTCAAGAAAACGGAGCGAAAAGATGCGTACATCAAATACGTCCACATGCTCTGCAACCAGCAAGAAATGGCGGGAAATTTTGTCGAAGCGGGGTTGACACTTGTACTACACGCTGATCTGTTGTCATGGTCACCTGAAATATTAAAACCTTTCAATCTATTTTCCTTCAAATTTCCTGAGGAACCGAGTTACGCAAGAAAAGTGAGTTTTCACATTTTTTAATTTGAAATATTATATCGGATTTTTATTCTCGGTGACTGACAGATATTCACATCTACAACGCGAAAAAGCTCTGAATTTTTCAGGAAAAATTACTACACAATTGTATCACTTTATTGGATAAAGGAAATTACTGGGAGAAAGCAATTGAATTTTGCCGCGAATTACGCAAGAGAGTCGAGCAAAACAGAGACTATGCAGCTTATGTGTCTTTATTAGAACAAGAGGTAAAAATGATCGGTGGATGGGATCGAACCTTGGACCTCTCGGTAACAAGTGACAGGCATCTTTTTATGAGAAGATCAAGAATGTGTCAAGATTTCCGCCAGAATATTTCAGGGTCGGGTTTTACGGAAAAGGTTTCCCGCCCAATTTGGAGGTGAAATTTCACGGAATTTTCGCCACCCTTTCTGAGTATTTTCAGGGAAAAGAATTTGTGTATAGAGGGGAACCCCTCGAGAAGCCTTCGGATTTTACAGAGAAATTGACAAAATTATTTCCAACCGCTGAACTTCTGAAGTCGACTGAGCCAACACAAGAGATCATCAACAGCCCAGGACAACGTGAGTCTATTTTTAGATGAAGTTAATGTCGTAATATCTTGTTTTTGATAATGGTGATGTGGAAATACGTCATCATCCAGCACCTTTGGCCGAGTTGGTTAAGGCGCCGTCTTAAGGCGGCGGTTCCTTCGGGAGCGTGGGTTCAAGTCCCACAGGGTGCAAATATTTTGCAATTTTCTACACTTACTCTCATCTACAATCAACCAATTAATTATCAATACTACGAAACCTTATATCCATCACTAAAAATATTAGATCTATTGATCACTACCGTCACCCCTTGTAAAGAGGAGGATGTCGCCACCATGGCTTCCAAATTTCATCTGAAGGGGCACGAGATCGCCAAAAGACCATCACGAAGATCCGCCATCACCCCCCAGAAACAAAAATCGATCACAAAGATCTCCGAGGCGGAATTCGTCTCCAAGGTGCGTTGTAGACCGTGAATTACTTGTGATGACGTCATAAGGTCCCAGCGGTGATCAGAACGTTCCAAGAACGAAACGTGGTCAGGTTTTTTGTGTATTCAAAACCAACCAGAAAAGGCAAGCGGCAAGCCGATAACGAGTTTACGGTGAGTGATGACGTCATCAATGTACGTCAAGGCTCAATTATTCAGGACTTGTGGCTGCACAACACCTATTTCACCACAGAGGTCATTTTCCCTTCGTTGTACAAGAGGGCGCAGATCGTGAGAACTCAGGTAAATTTCATAATTTTCCGTGAAAACTGAGGAAATTTCAGACACTCGAATTGAGTCCTCTGGTGAATGCTATAAATAGCATTGAAAGAAAAACCAGCGAAATTTCAGATCTAGTAGACGAGCTGAAGAGGCAGGAGGGCCTCGGTAGCGAAGCCGTAAACATCTCCCCATTATCCATGATTCTAAACGGTAATTTTCCCGCCAAATCCATCCTTTCAAAACTCAAATTTCTACAGGTGTTATCGACGCGGCAGTCAACGGCGGTATTGCAAAGTATCAACAGGCTTTCTTGAGTAAAGAGAACACAGAAGAGGAAGAGTACCCTGACACTTTAAGAAGGCAACTGAGGCGTGCTCTGCACAAACAGATGGACGTCGTTGAGAGCGCGCTGCTGTATCACTCCAAGCTGTGTCCACCAGGCATGAAGGGCCTTCAGAACAAACTCGAGACATTTTTCACCACAATGAGAACAAATATTCTCGAAGCTTGTCAAATAGAATAAAAAAGTTCAAGAAACTTCCCATCATAATGGCTTCTGATTACTGAGGGGATCAAATTGTGAGAATCTTCATTGTTCTCGTGGCTCAAACAATGATTTGTTGATGGACCACCATCTCGCACGCTCTCTTGACTACAACGAGTTCTTGTGTGCACGCCTTTATTCAATTGGGAGATAAATATTAAAATATCATGCGTATCTACAACTATCCATTCGGTGAAGAATTTTATCTTCGGCGAAGACAAAATCATTATCCATTCTCATTCAAATCGATCTGATGTTGCACAACTTGAAATTTTCCCAAGAGACCTCAATGCACCTCCTTCTCTTCTATTATTCATTGGGGTAAGATTGTCGCCATTTCCATTTCCAGAAGTGATCATTCTCGAATGAGAATGGGTCCATCCGGAATTATTTGGATTTTTGTGGTTATTACCGAGACAACAGGTGAACAATCGTACAGAATAAACCAAGTATAATTCAAAAAATGGTGTTCAGCGAAGGCAGAGCCTGCTCTGTGCAATAAACATAACAAAGAGCATTGAAGTGCAACTAAGATAAAGAGTCTGGTTGCAAAGCAATCTTTAGAACACACCCGAAACAGTCAAAACAAGTCAGAACAAATGGTGAGAAGCTCGTGACTTGACCGTCAACTGAAGATTTGAAGGTGAACTTCACCGTGGAACAGATGCGCCAGATCATGGACACGCCGACCAACATCCGCAACATGTCAGTCATCGCTCACGTCGACCACGGTATGTCTTTATCCTAATCATCTGCAACATT
>KV921172.1:0-31238 GCA_002081555.1 Protostelium mycophagum | reverse complement strand
GTTCAAGTCCCACAGGGTGCATACATTTTGTTTTTTTGTGGTGATAGTCAACCTTATGGGTGCCAGCATCCAAAAGTCTGCAACAAGAGCAAGGAAAGACAATACCACAGAAAAACCATGGCAGAAAGAAAGTCTAATAAAGAGAAGCAAATCAAAATCACCATGCAATTTAGAGAAAAGAGACAAGATATGTTGATTTTGCATTAGGTTCTGTTGTTATATAAAGGCAACAAGCAAGCTTCAATTGTTGCAAAAAAACACCATATAACACCGAAAGTCAAAAATTTCTTGGCGTGCTAAAATTTTATTGCACAGTTCCGTCATGAGCCGGAAATTAGATCACGTGATCGGAGAGTATTTTTAGACAATCATCACACCAAGTCAACTTCACAATCCCAAAATGTCTAACCGCGGCTTCATGGTTGCTAATCACTCTGAGCGAGAGGAGAGGATAAACAATAGAAGAGCTCGCATTGCGGCTCGAATGGATGCAAAGAGGAAGGCACTCAATCCCGAACTCCTCAGTAAGTCATGATCGACTCAAAATGACTGATGATATTAAGACGCTCCCAAACAAAATGAAGAGGATGTCGAACCAACAGCAGGCACAGGAGAGAAGGCTAAAAAACAAATCAAAGACAGTAGGAAAGGGTTCACTGCGGTATTAGAGACTGGCCTCCAGGATGTCGCAAGTGTCAGAGCCTGGATCACACAAACGGAAGAGGTGATGATCAGCTGCTCATTTTCACACAAAAATCATTTACTGCGAAAGGACAGCTTTGTAATGTTTGATTGAACTCTGACAACAGTAGGTCAGAATAGAAGAACAGAAGAAAAGAGCTGCAGAATTAGCTGCTCGTCGTGCCGAAGAAAAGAAGGAGAGCGATGTGACAAACGAGAGCATATTGGAAAGATGGCAGATCGTTGAGGCAAAAGAAGTTCCAGAAGATCTGAGAAATGCAATCGCAGAAGTCAAAGCAACGTGTGAAGAGGTGCGTCATTTGTGACGAATGATTCAACTGTGTTCAATTTTTTGGTATTCTCAAAGATCCAGCGTCGACAGGTAGATTTCGAATTTTAAGATGTCATGCAGGTTGTCGCATCGAAAGACAAGCTCATCAAGGAATATGTAGGTGATATTAAAGTAAAAGAAGAAGAATATGTAAAGACACTTGCCAAACAAGCAGACGACATCGACCGTCTCATCGCTAAAATGAGGGCTCAAGTAATAAGAACCCCTTTACAACTTGTTCTGATGACTTCAGGTCAAATTTCTGGTTAACTCGTATGAATCTGAGTTAAACGGTGTCGAGAATTCATTTTTAGAAGAGCGTCAAGTGTTGAGGAAGTCAAACGCTGACAGTATAGAAGTAAGATTTTTGCATCCAAAAATAATATTTAAAAATCAATTTTATCATCAATGCGATTGTATATCATAAAGAATTAATCATGGCAGGTATTATATGAGGAACGCAGAACAAAAGAGCTTCGCTTTGCAGATCAAAGACAAGAAAGAGATGAAGAGTCACGGCAACAGATCGAGACGCTGCAGACTATAGAAGCGGAAGAGTACAACGAGCTCAAAATCAAGCTCGAGACAGAGATACAGACGCTGGAGCAACACTTGCAAGTCATGAAGGCCACCTTTCAACTGAATCACGAGAAATTAACACACAATTTTCGCCTTCTCGAAGAGAGATCGCTGGAACACACACAACTCATTCAGCAACAGAAGAAGAAGATCAATAGGTTGCAAGACATGGGTTCGACACTGAAAGCGAGGTGAGAGATTCGTTTCACATGTGACGCAAGTTTATCCCTTGATTTTGAAATTCCCCTGAAATTTCCAGGTACGAAAAGAATGATAAGAAGTATAGACAAAAGAATGTTGAGCTCACTGAAGAGTATAAGAGAACCACGGATCAATATAAAGACCTTCAAGCCACATTTAAAAATTTCCAAGAAAAAGACCACAGGAAGTACAAGGAGGTATATACCCGTCTACAACTTCACATTCGATTGAAACATCTCAAAGATTTGGGGCATGAACGAAGAACGAGTGGCAGAATTGGTGAAGAAGCTGCTGCAAGGAGATAAGATCATCGCTGAACAACAATTGGGACTGTTGTGGTTTCCACCCTCAGGTATCAAATAATCTGTTGTTGTCCCGTTGTAAATGACTTCATTCTCCAGACGTTAACCTTATCCAGAGAACATCTTTGCCATCGCCGACCCGCACGTGGGAATCAGAAGTTCTCCGACACTGGTGAACATTAACGCACAGAGGGCTGCGTACAATCCTCTTCAAGCAGAAGAGATGAAACCTCTGTTGCAGATGCTCTGCGATGAAGGCGGCTTTTTGGTGGGATTTTTGTCAATAATTTGTCATCAAAGAAACACGACTTTTTGACGTAAACTACGATGAAGAGGACCTATACATCAAACAAAATTCTAATATTTGAAAGGTTGAGGACAAGATTAAAAATGTCGTCAATGGCATAAAACCAGATGAGCAAGACCTCATCACGGTGAATTCCATCTTAAAAGTACTCGGCGTGGAGACTCCTACGGCCATAGAGTCGCTCATCAGCTACTTTGTGAAAAATGATTACAAACAAGACGACAGACTGCTATTAATTCCTCCAAATGAAGCCATCTCAGCGTTGAAATCATTCGTGAAAGATCATCAAGTCAAAATCAAAGAAGGTTCCGACAAATTTTCCATGAATTTTCTGATACGTTTCAGTTGCCATAGAAAATCTGACAACATCAAACGAGGAGAAAGAGGAGAGATTGCAGAAAATTGTAGAGAAAGAATACTGGCAACGGCTGGGGAATGTCGTTCCCGATAAAACATACGAATCCTGGGAGGTAATTCAAATTTCAAACTGAGATTTTGGCGGGACTGAATCATTCAGTTATTGGAGAGAGAGTTGTCAAAATACAATCAAGTTTTGGTGGCCAGAGCAGACCTTCTGAAGGAAACAGACGCAATCAGAAAACAAAATGACGAGTTGAAGTTGCTGCTCAATCAGTACATCAATTCCAAGGTGACTATGACGATCATCAAACCTGCAAGATCTCATCATCACAGATCAATGAAGAGCTCATTGTGCCGGTTTTCAAACAAACTAGAGGCTAATTGTACATTGCTTCAATAGCCAGCCTTCAAGGAGACAGATACTCTATAAACTTTCGCGATGTACGTTTGCACGGTCTCGCGATATTTGCTTTGCTCTTATACTTTATTTCCTTCGGTCAGCGGTTACGTTTTGGTTACACGGAAAAACGGAGAAACTGAACCATTTCGGACAACAAATCACAAATCACCAAACATGGCCAAACTCGTACACACTGACACAAAAGAGATTGCCTCTATCGTGGCAGGAATTCGTGCTGGTTTCGAGACCAATGTGACTCTATCTCTTGATTACAGAAGGCAACAATTGAAAAACTTGAAGAGATGTCTGCTGGAGAATCGCATTCAGGTCAGTCAAATCTTTCACTTCAACACATTGTCGTCCAATGGGAGGGGGACTTCTTTTACTCACATTATCAGTGGTCGGAAGGATTAAAAAATGATCTACGCATGGACCAACTCCTTGTGTTGAGTAAGACATGATCTCAAAAGTATGTGTTGATGGACGTCCAGGCGAGATCGACTTTACGGTGAGCGAAATAGACAATGCATTATCTAGCATTAGCAATTGGGTGAAGCCTGAGACACGTATCGTTCCCATGACTATGGCACCAGGTATGAGCAATTCTTTGTCTCATTTTCATCACCGCAATACTTCCATATCATTGTCTCACAATACAAAAGGAAAAGCCTTCATCATTAGAGAACCTCTCGGTGTTGTCCTCATGATCTCACCGTGGAACTACCCCGTCTCGTTGCTTCTGAAGCCTCTCGTCGGTGCCATCGCCGCCGGTAATGCGGTCGTCTTGAAGCCAAGCGAGGTATTTGGACGTGTCGCGTCACGGTTATTGACGGAAATGACACGTTAAGGTGAGCTCTCACACTGCGGTCAACTTGGCGGAGCTCATTCCCAAATATTTGGATTCAAAGCTGTTCTGTGTGATTTCCGGAGGTATTCTATTTTATTTTAGAATAAATTGTCTGTGCGATTTTCCCGCCAAAAAAAATAATTTGAATGAAAAAAATGCTTGTCTATAACTGCTGAAGTAAATAGGTGTTGAAGAAACTACTGAATTATTGAAACAAAGGTTTGACCACATCATGTACACCGGTAACGGAACCGTGGCAAAAGTGGTGGCCCGCGCTGCCGCAGAATACCTAACTCCTGTAAGTCGTCTCCTGTCGAAAATGTCAGCGTGACATGTGATGACGTCACCACAGACCACATTGGAATTAGGCGGGAAATCACCTGTCATATTAGATGACACTATCGATATCACGACAGCTGCCAAACGCTTAGTCTGGGGAAAATTCTTGAACTGCGGTAAGAGTTCTACAAAGTTGTAGATGCACAGAAAACAATATCGTGATGTTCTCGAATAATATTTTGAAGGTCAAACCTGTGTTGCCCCCGACTACATCCTCGCAAAGAGGAATACATACGATAAGTTCATGGCAGAGGCAGTCAAGCAGATTAAGCAGTTTTATGGAGCAGACACGAAGAACAGCAAGGACTATGGTAAAATAATCAACTCGAGGTAGGCATATCTTTAATGATTTTTTAATTGGTCGAAAAACGCCCAAACATCAAGCACCTTTGGCCGAGTTGGTTAAGGCGCCGTCTTAAGGCGGCGGTTCCTTCGGGAGCGTGGGTTCAAGTCCCACAGGGTGCATACATTTTTGTTTGTCCATGCCTTTTTGTTTTAACACTTGCCAGACATGTTCAAAGAATCGCGTCCCTCCTTAAAGGTAATGAATGTTCATGATCATCGGCAACTCATCCAACCCAGACCAGAAGCAGAATATCTATTTTGGAGGAGACAGTGATGAGGCCGCACATTATCACCAACCTACCATCGTGGCCAATCCCAACTTGGATTCCAAATTGATGCAGGAGGAGATCTTTGGACCTCTTCTCCCCGTCATCCCTTATGATGATCTGAGATCAGCGTTGAAGATCATCAAAGATCGACCCAAGCCCTTAGCTCTGTATATATTCAGTAACGATAGCAACACCAGGGTGAGTCACGTGACATCATCAAAGACTCGGCGAAAATTCCTGGAAGTCGAGACAACTCACGAAAACTGAACTTACGTCAGGAATTTATCTTGAAAAACACCAGCTCTGGAGGGGGTGGTATTAACGAGACCGTAAATCACGTGATCTGCAGGGATCTACCTTTTGGTGGGGGTGAGGTTTTCTGGGAAGATTCTACGACAAATATCACGTGCTTAGAAGTCCTTTAATTCAGTTTCAAGTTGTAATATTTCCTTGTTTAGTAGAGGCATCAAAATACGCAGAAAAATTTTCAAGTCACACTTCATTAAAACGATTTGTTATTGATTTTTGCAGTGGGCGAAAGTGGTGTCGGCTCTTACAATGGCCTCCAAACATTCCTTCTATGTAAGTCTCCATTACCCACATTCACTGAAACCTCACAGTCACACACCAAAGATCCATTCTACAACGCACCTCCGCACCGGACGTGTACGTCCGCTTCCCCCCTTACACCCCTTTCAACTTGAGCATCGTGAAGTTCGTCCACAGCATGAACCAACCCAATCCGTCTCTCAGATTTATACTCGGTCTCATATTGCTTCTCGTCGCCTACCTCTACTTTGACCGCATCCACGCGCTGTTCCTCGCCCAGTAACAGTGAAGAATAAAACTGTGTGGATCTCCTGCCAAAAAAATTTCACAAGAAAATAACATCCCAAAATTCCGGATATTTGTGGGGCGAGTTCGGCGACGCAATGCCACAAGACACTTCGAAAAGTCCCATGGAAGTCATGGTTAACACCACCACCTTACCGCATAATCACCCTCAGTTGCAACCCCGAGATAGATATACAGGTTGTGTGCAGCACCGGACAATGCCACTGCCATGCTTTGTATGTCCTAAGTATGGTAGTATTTCGTATCACTACTACGGAACAAAAGACTGTTGCTTTCTCGTCTGTAGCTCTCTTTCTCTTGAGCATTTCAAGTAGAAAACAAACCTAAGAGGTTACATCGACGCATTTGGAGCCTTTCTTGCCCAAGAACAGCGAGGAAAAACTGTTACGGTTTATGTCAACACGGTGTTAGTGACAGCGGTAAGGTGATAAGGTGTTAGAGAGAAATTCTCTGTTTCTAAACGCCATACAAGACCATGGCGTCCAGCGCACCCACATCACCAATGCTTATGGACAGGACGATCAGTAGAAGTAATGTGAGACCTCGGTTATCTTCAAGTGGTGCATTATTGGAACATAGAGGATCCACCGGTCATATTCCAAGAAGAGTAGTATCAGAGCACGATCTTTGGGTTCCTCATATGAATGGTGCGAAACCAGAAGATCTTGGATTTTTTGTGGTGAGGAGACGTGAACCTGCTTCCATGTTCTTAATGGGTTCAGGGGCTGTTAAATTGCGACTTACGGCCGATCTATATCTTGGCCAATCAACTCCCACCGGAGAAACAGACACTTCTTGGCCAACACCTCATCGATTATTATGTATCACAAGATAGAATCAGTCTCCTCCTCATGAACATCGCGGACCATGAGGTCGCCGTCACTAGTGAGTCTTCGACACCATCGGGGTTTCTGACATTCTTCCAGATAACATTCACCTGCTCTTCCGTGAAGACAGTTTTAACAAGACCCTCTTGAACCAAATTTTAAATCGAGAGCAGAGTGTGGACTTTCTGCGAAAGATCCTCACACCAATGTTGAAAACATTAGAGAGTACCGCGAAATCGAAGGATGACGAGGCAATAAGAAATAAGAAGGTCATAACAGGAGTAGAGGTGTTCTTACGCACTATATCGACAGAAGCCAAAGATTGTCCGCCGTGAGTGACTAATTGACGGTTTTACATTTCCCTCTTAACGTCTAAATGACACCACGTAGGCTTCTCAAACAAATGATTAGAACGATACAACAATCTGTGGACAGAAAGTTTGGAGATACAGATCAACAAGACAGTCCTTTCGGACTCTCATTATTATTCTTTCACTGGCTGTGTCCTGCCGTGATTGACCCCCAAAAGGCGGGAATATTCAAAAAGAGTGAGTATTTTATTATTTATTTGACTCTCTACAATTTTATCTACAATCATAACTACAATAAACCAAGTCTGAAATTTCGCAGAAACTACACCAACACACGTCTTCATGACACAAGTCGCGGCCTCCAAAGTCCTCAAAGACATCGCCACGAAAGCACGACGACAGGCTCCCAACGACACGTTCGTCGAGGAGCACCACCCAGCCTTTCTGTCCTTCTTTGCATCAGTGGTTCATGCAGAAGCCAGCTTGTCTTTCTCATCTGCCGTGCACCTCAGCCCGCGCTCTCGGCGTAACTCGAGTCTAAAGAACTCTGCCCCACCAGAACAAAAGAAAATTTTTGATTTCGTCCAAGAGATATTGGCCAACAGAGAGTAGAGAAGAATATAGAGGTAGAAAATTTTGTAGAGGACTCGGAGAGAGCTGGAGATTATATAAAGGAAGACGTGACGTCTGTTTGGTTGTGTGAATAGTCTGTGGTCTCTGGTGGTTTTAAAGGTGTGGAAGTGAAAATTTCAGGTGTCAAAACGTTGCGGTACGTGACGATATTAATTAATACCAAGCGCCCTTACCGCAAGTCAGCCACTTAATAATACTAACTTATAAACAATCACAACATCCTATTTATATCTTGAGTGGAGGTCTCCTGAAGAACTGAGTGATGCAATATGATCCTCCCGCTTTCATGAACCTCTTCTCGCGACATTCCAGGGCATCCATCAAATTCTGACGTGTTTCTTCGCCAGTTGACTTCGCTGACCAAAGGGCTGCGTACTACCCCTATGAAGCCTCGAACATGACGTTTCGGCGTTACCAAGCGACGCCGAACGCCATTTTACGTCGACTATATCGGGCAGTGATCACCAAAACGTAAAATTTTATTAGAGGTGATGGAGCTCGGCGACATCCATCTGCATTGATTCGCGAAATGGATGCGAAAAACACAAGAGAGACATCTTCGCCTCTATAGAGATGGTGATCGACATGACATTAAGAGTTTCGATGAACAGCGGAAGCGGCAAGGACAGTGGAATGTATAAATTTGATGTCGGGAGCTGTAGATTTTGACGGTCGCATTCACCGACACCACGGAGAAAAGGAAAATCCTTTTACCTCATTTTCCGTAATAACAAGATAAAATTATACGGCATAGAGCAGCCACAAATCATAATTTAGACATACCAGAAAGAATGGACAGCATTGGCTACCTCTTAACTTTGAACGGTGTGGCCTCAGAACAACTGAGAAACAGATATTGTCAGAGCTATGTTGCATCATCAGAACGCAGGAAGAACTCTTACCCAAAGATATGGGTTCACCCGGGCCTTTGGTCAAGGCAGTGCAGTCACGCCAAACTGTCCATGTTCTTAGTACTCCCTGCTGTCGTCGAAATGCTGGACCCTGCCGCCCTCGGCCGTCCATTAGAGCTTGCCAAAAGGCACGGCATCTACGCTTTCGATCCGGTTGCGGTCAATTCTCAAACAATGGAAATCAAAATAAAAATGCCTGCCAGAAGGAGCGAGGTACCGGCACAGTTAGGTGACCTCTTTGCCCTATTCAACGTCTTGGAGGTATGAACTCTCAATCATAATCCTCAGTCATCTAATGTGAATTCAGATGGACGGCGAAGTTGTCGGTTGGACTATCTCGAGGGTGTTTAGACTCTGTGGAAAACTTCACCAATTCGTGGACATTGAAAACGCCAAAGAGAGATTAAGACGCCACACAAAACGAAAGAAGACGGATGAAGGCGATTCGGACCTCTCTCCACCACAACAAACCCCCAAGATACCTCGACATGCCCAAGATGACGTCACCTTACAAACATCATGCCACACTGCCTTCAAATGCGATACCAAACCCGACACCACGACGACCAGATCGATATCTCCATTCGAGACCCAAGTTTATTCATGGAACGTGGTGAAGAGTGAAGACGATGACGACGACGCCTTCTTTAAGAATACAAGTTACGAAGGAAATTATTCAACAATCACACGGCAACACGCACAACCGAACTATACTGAATGGATGGACACGTCCATTGGATCGAATTGGATGACTCACCTTGAGGCAATCAAAGAGGAGTCGCTAGCTTTACAGATGCAATTGAAGGGGATGTTTTCTCTGGACATTCCTCTATATTGATGTATAAAGTGTAATTATGGCTGTACATGATGTTGTCGACGAGCACCCTTTTTGTCTTTTTATCAGAAAATGTCACAAGTTCACATCACAATCTTCGGATCATCATTAATAATCAGAATCATTATCTCGACATCACAACACAAGACACCATGGACACAGATGAAGGACCAACACGGCGAAGCTACCGAAGACAAATTGAAGAGGAAGAGATGTGGATGAATGAGGACGATCAATGGTTGGATTATAATTCTTCAGACGAGAGCGACACTGAGAGTGATGAGGATGGTGCTTTTGTAGAACCCAAAACAGAGAAGAAGAAACCTCCATTCGAAAAAGATCAGCTCTATAGCGAGAAGGCTGATGATAAGGACGAAAAATGGATGGGCAAATGGACAGCACATATGGGGGAAAGAAGATCTGATGCCACACTGAGTTGTGCCTGCTGTTTCATGCAAGTCTGTGTGGATTGTCAAGCCCACGCACAATATCCAAATCAATTCAGAGCCATGTTCGTCCGTAATTGTGCCCCAGACAAACAGAAAGAGATAAGATACAGGAAACCCATCGTCGTACAACAGCCACCTTCAAAGAGGGCACAGAAGAAAATGGAATTGAAGAAGAGGAGAATGGATGCCAAGGCTAGAAAGAAGGGGGAGGTTATTCCTGAAGAACCTGTCGAAGTAAAAGAAGAAGACATAGCGGACACACTGCCACCCAGCGATGTGGAAGACCTCGACCCATATCAATTCACGGACAGAATAATGGTAGAAGATGAATATTTATACGAGAACGAGATATATCTGCTCGTGTACTGCAAAGGATGCCAGGCAGAGATTGGTGTCTATGATCAAGACGAGGTGTATCATTTCTATAATGTGATTCCTTCTGATCCTTTATAAAATGAACTGTATATACATCTTGATGATTGAAAACTTCGAAGACAATCTCGTCATAAATATTCATTCAATAAGATTTTCCTGTATGGCGTCAAATTTTATCATGGTATATGTATTTACCTCTTCCTCTATGCATTGGGAAAATAGATGACTCTCCCAAAATACTTGTTGACGATGAATGTCTTCTTTCTGTCTTTCATTCCTGGTGTCAAAAAAGTGGTAAAGTCTGGTTTTTCACCGTGTGCCGACAGCGCACGACTCCATCTGGCATCTGTATCCCATGTTGTTCTTACACTCCAAGGTGTGCTGCTTTTTTCTACAGATAACATGTATCTCTCTTTGTATGAAGAATACCAGCTTCCAATAGTCAGGAAGGGCGTGATGAATCATCAAAAATATTACCACAACTCAACAATGGCGGTCCATCTCTTGGCATAAAGAATCTTCCATCTATTTTTCGTAAACATTCAATTTTACATCGTCAATATTGACTCACAATGTTTGGTCTCTTGACACTCTGAACCATTGCTTACAAACACGAGAAGCCGCTGATACTAAATCTTTATGTCCAAGATATGAGAAGATCTTGACATCTCAGAAAAAACTATTTCATGAATATTACCTTGAACACGATCTCTTCTGACAATGCATTCTCCTCTTCGGTCAATTGATACATTGGTAGTGCCACAACGGTTTCTCCCATCGCGTAAAAATGCCTCCTTCCCTTTTCCCTTTTCCCTTTTCCCTTTTCGTACGTAAGTCATCCTTTCTGCCGCAATTCTTTCTGCAGTGGCTGTGTGTCCACACTATTCTATGAGATATAAATACAACGATTAAAGCACTCTATTGCCAAATATGAACGGTACCACAAACCTTTTGTATTTTTCAAATTATTGAAAAATTATATGTTAATATTTATTGCGGAGACTGGTTTTGTGGTTTTGGACCTTTGCACTGTGCGGCGAATTCATTTTACTACGAAGTGTAAAAATTGTTATCAGGATCGATGAGAATACGACGCACTTGTGCCTTCAAAGTTTGTTGGTGTTGATTTGTGTCGCCTTGTACTGATGAGACTACATATAGGACACCGGTTATTTTAAACAACCATTTTTATTGTCTTATTCCTCCGGCTCATAATACAAGACAAAGTCACCAGGTGCATCTTTAGAATCAATCTTGAAGACGTGAGTCCGATCATTCATTCTCCATAAAATAACAAAAAGAGAAATTCACTCACGTCGCGGTTAAAGTTTCGTGTTGTGACGAGCATGTCTTGGAGCTCTATGTCATAGGCCTGGCACAGTTTCCTCACTCTCTCAGGGATGCCAAAGCCGTAGTCAATGTGGATACTGAGCAGGTCAGTTGTCAGAATTGTGATTCTCTTTGCATGCTAGAGAGTATTTCCTGATGCACAAAAAAACATCTTGAAGCCATAGTCAGGGAACCGCATCAAGTTTTACCGCAACAATCCCCAGGCCAAAAGCATGCACGAAAAACACCAAATTTGTACTGATTGATACGAACAACATCTTGATGCAAAGTCAGAATCACATTCACGCAAAGCAGCACGTCTCAAATGTTTGTACTCACGGTACGCAACCGCGTAAAGTCGCATTCGCAGTTTCAAGAACACAACACGAAATCAAAAACGCTCACTTTTTCGCGACCACCATCAAGTTGACATCATCACTCGGGCTGTTCATCACCGTCTGGATAATCTTTGCGGCCATAACAGAATCCTTAAAGACCTGCGCGTCAAAGTGATTCCTGGGGCGGACCTCATCGTACATTTTCATGCACGCTTTTTTATATCGGTCGTAGTGTTCTTCTGAACCTGAAAATTCTCAGAAAAGTCGAAGAAATTGTGGGAGCTTTTGGGATTTTTGAAATTGCAACAAAAATGCACAAAATTTTGTGACACTTGTAGATTTGCTCTGCCGCAGATTTTCAATGTGTTCGCAGTTCTCAGTCCAAAATCGTAAGAAAATTCCGAGAAAAGTGTATCACCTGCCATGAAGAGGGGGTGTCCCAGAGTATCTTTCAGCGAAATTTCCGTGTTCTTTTGCGCGGGAAGTTTTGGAAAAACGTCCTCCAGCATATCACTGGTGTGTTTCGTTCCATTAGCAACCATCAGCTCTACCAGACCTTTTCCCGCTCAATTTTTTTTGAAATTCAAATTTCACCTTTTGGCGGGAAACCGCCCTGAACTTTAACGTTGATGTCGCGAGCTAGGTCTAATAAGAGGTGGTAATGTGTCAAGATGTCGTGATTCTCCCTCATGAACGGTGCCTAAGATGGTCAATGTTTGTTGATCAGCACGCATGCAGAATGCAACGGCAATGTCATCTGATCTCCATTCTTTAAAAAAACTCACTTTAAGAGATGGCGTACTGGCCTCTTTTTGCGGCACAGAACTAAGTGATGCGGCGTCATGCAATGTCTCCGCAGAGTTATAGAGGGAATCCAGTTGGTCCAGTGTCAGATGACCCAGGCCGTATTGGTTTAGAATGTGCTGTTGCTTCACGTTAAAAACCTCCAAGAAAAGGTGTTTGTCTGTGGGTGCGGCTTTACCGGCAAAAGTGAAATCGGATGAGGTCACTCCGCCCTCCTTCTGCTGTATAAATTCAGGATTGGATATACAACGTTGTAGATGAGTTGAATAATATTTTCTGGAAATTCAAAGTCTTTGGAGGATGTTGGTGTTTTTTTCAAAATTTTGAGATCTCAGAGATACAGAACATTCATCACCTTCATCACTTGTTGTATCTTTAGAGATTGGGCCTTGAGCTGTTCTAAAGCTGGTGGCTCTTTCGTTACATCCCCCCCACTCCTCGCTTTCTCCATCATTTCCATCTGGGCTATTTAGTGATCATTTTTATATCGAGATCACCTGTATTCTCATCTGCTGCTCCTCTACCTTCCTTAGTTCTTCAGCGAGTTCTGATTGTTGCACTCTCAATTTTTCAACCTCTGGGCGTTGTGCTTGTTTGGACTGAATAATTGAGTGATAGAAACAATGATCATCTCACTTTGTTGATGGTGTCTCTACCGAAGTAGGTGTCCATAACACATAACTGCGCGCCCAAAATGTAGTGCATATGGTGTCTCTCCTCCCCAAAATATAAAACTGAGGCTGATTTCTTGCCTAACTTGGTGGGTTCGAATTGGTTCTTCTGGAGTACTGTTTCGATCAGAAAATGATCAAAGGGTTGATTGTATACTCTTTTGCTGAAATCGGTTTGAGATCTCTGCTACGTGAACATAATTTGGTGGAGGCCCGTGGACGTCGTGAAATCTGACGGTATCTTTCAATTTCGAGACGAGTCTTCGCATTGTTGCTTGCGATGATGTGGACAAGCGTAAGTCGGAACAGCAATTGTAGATAGACTTTGTAATCCAAAAAACGGAAACACCACTTGGCGTGAGTCTTGACCTCTTCAGTTGTTTTGGTAGAGTATTATAACAATATCCTTTCACTAAAGCTGGTGTACAGGGTTGTTCGCACCAGGTTGTGGCTGAGTGTGTTTCATTTCAACTCCCAGGGACAGTTGGTGGGTTTTCATCACGACAAACTACAACTCGCAAGGACACATTTTTTCAGCACCAAGAAGCATTATCGGTGTCCATAACCGCTACAGAGGAGACATAGTATGGCAGATTTGTATTACTTTGACTCACATAATTTTCAAACTGATACAAAGGATTTCGAGGTAAAACGATCGAAGAAATGTCGCTGCTGCTGATCTATTCCCCAGACAACTGATGTTGGAGGAAAGAGAAAGAATAACAGCATGATGCAACAATTAGAAGATGAGTTATTGGGCCCTGGTGGTTATAATACTATGCAGCAGGGTCCACCAAAGAGGTCGATGAGTGAGATGGAAGGTAAAGAGTTCTTCAACACGAGCGAGTCTTTGCAAAACACGTCTCGAATTAGATATCATTTAGACGCTTGCGAAATTGGCCCATTTCAAGAGGCGAAAACCTCTGCTTTGGCGACTCAGTAATAAGAAGACTGTCGCTGAAAACACTCCTATTTTGAAAGAGGTTTGGTTCCCGCGGTTGGAAGTTCAATGAAGCCCATTTTCCAACAGCGACAGTGGGAATTTATGAGAGTCTAACGGCTCATTAACACCTCCCTCTCTCGTCGTCTCTGTCTTTATTGATTTATGATATTTACATTTTCTGATCAACCCACTAGAGAGCATGGGGCTTCGCTCTGGACCTAATTCAATAAATATTGGCGGGAATATGCAAGGCAATAACTATAATCCACAGCAGCAGCAACTTCAACAGCAGATGATGCACATGCAATACGACAGGAACGTATCCAACAACATGATGGTGAGATGTCTCGTGATCTACAACTCCATACTGACCTCCACAGATGCAGAACCACATGATGCAGCAACAGAATCACGCTTTACAACAGAATCAGATGCAGAATCAACTTCAAATGCAAGGCCAAGGAGGAGGAAATAACATGATGGGTAAGAACATTTCACATTTTAATCTTGTCGAATGATCACTTTGATTTGTCGTGCTTAGTTCTACCAAAAATAACCGTTAGAATTGTACACATCACGGTAAGATCGCGGTAACTACCGAGTAGTTGTGACGTTTAAAACGTGTTATTTTAGCACATCTCGTTTGACTTTTGCGGAGCCGCAGGTTCAGGGTTTATCATTGATGATCTCATAGAAGATGTTTTGATGATTGCAGGTGGAAACAATGCGAGATTAAACTTCAATGCGGATCCATCCATGGGGGCTTTTCAAAACATGACAACATATAACCCAATGTCAAACAACCCACAACAACGAATGATGATGCAACATCACCAACAGCAGCAACAACAACAACAGCATCAGGTGGGTGAATGACCGAAAGTCCATGATCGATTGATGGATGCAGCAAAATAATGCGGGATTGATGCATGGAGGGCACCAGAACGTGCTGCAGAGACAACACTCGCACTCGTCTTTAAGAACCTCAGGTCCTCACATGATGAATCAGTATTCAAATAACCAACATAACGTCGCGCAAGGTGACCACGTCATTAGAAATGCCTCGGTGATCTCTTTCACAAATGTGGTGATCTACCACATCATGCGATGACATTACATGATCTAAAAATAGATCATAAGATCTATTTATAGATACTGATGATATCTCAGGGATGAATGTCGGACATAACATAAACATGACGTCAGCTTCACCAAACTCCCCCTTCTCGTCTTTCGGCGGCTGGAACTCAAACAACGTATGTACACTATCCACAGTTGTCGACGTCGACAACTCTATTTATAGATCTCCTGACGCGTTGTAGAACGCCCTCGGAAATATGACGAGTTTTTCTCCGGTGTCATCACCCGTTCTAAACACAAGCACTCCCCCCTTCTCCCCCCCTCCCACCTACGGCATCTACAACTCGGAAAATTCCGTGCATTTTCCTGGAAATAGCATGAGAGCGGGTAATTTCACGTCCATCCCATCGCAGAGTAGTGTGGCCATCATGCAGAACCTCTCGAACGATGAGCTTGCAAACATCTTTTCGTTCTTGTCACTGAAAGACATCTCTAGGTGTAGTCAAGGTGAGTAAAACTTTTAGATTTAATATTTTACCGTGCGATTATATTTTCAAACTCAAAATTTACACAGAAAAATAAAAGTTTATTTCAAATTTAAATTAAAATTCGAAAAAATGAAATAAAAATTAATAAAATAAACACGGTAGTTACCGTGATCATCTCGTCAAATTGCAGGCATAAATTTACCCACAAAATAAAATCTAAATTTTGGCAGTCTGCGTGCGGTGGAATCAACTCGCCTGGAAGAGTGTGGAAAACGTGGACCTCTCACAGCCTTGGAACTTCTTCACAAATCAGAATGCCGCGAGGCACGTCAGCGACACGCATCTGCGTAAATTTTTCGGAGAGAGGTTAGACCCGACAAGAGTGAGATCGATCAATGCCTGGGGCTGTGAGGCGCTCAGCAATGTGAGTCTTTATGATATTTGAAATCTGATTTTGGCGGGAAATTTGAACCAGCATTTCGTGTGTGAACCGTTTTTGGCGGGAAAGGATCATTTTAAAATTCGAGTTGTGTTGAACATATCTGAAAGTTTTCCCGCCAAAAAGTGATGACGTGTGCAAATAAACTGAACGTTGAAGATTGTTCTGGAGACACTGTCAGCGATGCCGGCATATCAACAAAACCTCCTCAGCTTGAATGTGAGGATGACACGTGTCACATCAGACGGTAAGATCTCTCAACTACAATGATGACGTCATCACACGCGAATATGTCAGACATACAACCACGACGGTTGCGTTTGTATAAAACCTTGTTGTGGCAGAGCCACAACGCACAGTCTCACCTTCTATGCAACAACATGTTGTGCAGCGATAACAAAGGACATCACGTTGTCTTTACTAAACTGACGAGCTTGTCAGGAATTCGCCACATCGCCAACTTCGCAAACTTGGAAAGCCTCACGCTGATGAATGCAATTTTGGACCGAGACATCGAACTGCTGTGCAAGAGGTTGCCGCGACTACAACGCCTCATGATCATAAGCTCTAACATCACTGATGCCAGCCTTGAAGAGATCAACAGGCTTCAGGATTTACGCGAATTACAATTGACGGGGTACGGCCTTTTATTTCAGAAAGAATTTCCTCCAACTTTCAAAAAAAAATTATGGTTTTGTTTGAATACAAGATATCTCTGCGAAAAATGCACTGCACGTGCTCAGTCTCATCGCCTTGTAGATGTGAGAGGATTACGGACAGTGGTTTGGAGAAGATGAAGGGCCTCAGCAATTTGAGGACGCTGTGGCTATCCTGCACCGGCGTGACAGATGTCGGAATGCAGCACTTGAGCGTTTTAACCAACATACAAACTCTAGGTGAATGTACAGCTCCTGCTGTTTTCGCTGAAAAACACAGTTCTGACCAACTGCCGAATCACAGACACCGGACTGCAATATCTCTCACAACTGCCAAACTTGACGACACTCTCTTTATCTTACTGTTATATGGTCACACCTGCAGGAGTGGAGGCACTGCCAAAGACGATCCATACCAACTTGTTTGACTTGATGCGCGCGCAGCAACAACAGCAACAACAACAGCAGCGTGTATAAATAAATGAAATAACACTTTTTTCTTCTCAACTAAAATGAATTCATTATTCCAGCCCGAAGGTGGCAGACCCCAAATAAATCTAGATAGCCACGAAGCGAAATAAAAACATTCTACTGCACAGCTCTTCGAAGGTGGAGCTCGATTGGGCAAATTTGGCCAAAGGAAAAACGAACAAATTGGCTCTCCTTCCAAAAAACAAAATGTATGCACCCTGTGGGACTTGAACCCACGCTCCCGAAGGAACCGCCGCCTTAAGACGGCGCCTTAACCAACTCGGCCAAAGGTGCTCTTGTGTTTTGCGGAAGGTACTGGTCATTTATAATATTAATTTTTTTAAAGGTTAACTCATCAATAGGCAGTGATCATCCAAATATATTCGTGAGACGACCTCTTTAAGACATATAATAAGTCACCTTTATTCATGACGATTTGATCGGTAATCCCCTCATTTCAATTGGCTCATTCCAAAGCCTTGATAACTCCGTCCTCCTCTTCGCCTGCAGCACGATCGACAACATGAGGCATGGCACTATATACAACAACGCCGGTTGTGCTGAACTAAAGAACGTCAGATGACCCTAGACATGTCCATACCGGAAAGTGAAAGCGGCTATAATCGCGGAGACAAGGCCAATCTGATAAGCCAAAATGCTGCCCAAAAAATATCTGTTTCTGCCGTCATCGCTGATCTGATCTACTCGAAGACAATACGCCACGACAGCACCGGGGATCACCTGTTTTGAATCAACGATTAATGTATTTTTCACGGTAACTACCGTGATTTCTCTTCCAATAAGCGTTAAGAATATAAGCGTTTTGGGGCCAAAAGTCTGTACAGCGCAGCAGAGCTGCGACAAAAATAGACACAGAAAATGCATAAAATAAAATAATTCCCACAATGTCTCCAAGGCCAAGCATCATATCACCCCACACAATCTTAGCGGGAGGGCTCAGTTTCACAGCGATCCACTCTGCTGGAATATTAAGTGCTCCAGCAGCGCCAGCTACAGGGTTATCTGGTGTTTTCATGGCGGCTTGTGTCCTTAATGGCGTTAATTCTGCTGACAGGATCACTGATGCAAGAATGAGACACTCACATTATATTACTTCGAAAGAAGTATGGAGATAAGAAGACCTATCGAGGTTAATGGATTTAAGCTGCGAGTTGGACTCACCCAGAAGATGTCATAAAGAAACAGGCCGATCATCAGAATTGTGACGGTTTTGAGGCTGTTGAGACGAACGACGATCACTGCCAACACACACACCGCAGAGGCCACAACTTGTCTTCTTTAGAAAGGTCTACTCAGAGGACTCACCATTATTTAAGGTGTGATTTCCTGTGATAATCCAGGAGATCTCCAAAGTGATGATCAACATGGCAGTGATTATGTTTGGTACAGTGAGCAGAGGTGAAAAAGATCTGAATACATCACTTCTGCATCATCGTGAGTCAGCGAACGAACCTCTTGTGTCCAAGACATTCCCAGAGGAAAGAGATGACGACGTACAACCCCACAGAAGTGGATAGGAGAGAGGATAACAGAACAATCTGTGCTATCCAATCGAAATAAGCCAGTAAGAGCAAACCAATTGAAGATACCAATGGAATGAAGAAGGTTATAGTGGGAGTTATCACATCTGAAAAACATCAACCAACTTCATCATGAAGGACCCTACTCTCTTCGGGTTCGCTCATTAGATATACATCGAATTCTAATGCCCTTGCTGAAGCGAAAATGACAAGTCCAACGGCATTGATGATTATTAGCGCACAATCTAACATGAGACTGAGCTGTTCAGAGCGTGGTCTTCTGGGAGCACTCACCCACTCATGACCCTTGCATTGATGTGCGTTGCCGATTTCAAATGACGATTTGTGAAAAAGAAAATGAATCGAAATCTCCGATTCGACATTCGCCACGAAGGCAAGCAAACGATAGACACGAAAGGACAAGAGAGCGAGGCGCCGGCTGCGGATTCAAATCAAAGACGGCGCCCAGGGAGCTTGACCCTTCCCGATCATGTGCGACCCCTCCGCTACGAGATACATTTAGTTCCAGAAATCACCACTGCAATCTTCTCTGGATACGTCACTATATATATAGAAGTTAATCAGATCACAAATTACATTACGTTACATTGTGCAGATCTCAGGGTAAGATTAAAATTATAAAGTGCTTACTCTTTTATACTCTCGTCGTGTCGTGTCAAGACATCATACCAACACTATCACAGATCACTTTTGCGGAACTCAGAGCTGGCAATCGAACACTCCCAGCCGTGCACACCACAGAAGATCAAAACGAAGAGACAATTACTATTTATTTCAATGAATCCCTCACGGTAATGTTCAGTCAAAAAAGAGATCATCATCCAACTCCCTACAGCCAGGAACATTTCAATTAGACATACGATACAGAGGCAGGCTTACTGACAAGATGATGGGATTTTACATCTCAAAGTACCTCTATAATGGTGTGGTGTATTCTGTAGCACTCACTCAAATGGCTCCAACTTCTGCCAGAAGAGTACGAGATATTATTTTCACAAGATAAAACCATATTCTGAATCATAGAAGGTGTTCCCCTGCTGGGATGAGCCAGCAATCAAGGCTGTATTTGAGATGACCATCACGTACAAAAGTGATATGACGTGCCTCTCCAACATGGACCCCGTCTCCAGAACAGAAGGTAACTTGATGTTATTCAAACTCTATAAAATATTTTCGCAGGCACTCGTGCTCGTAACCTCTTTAAAAATCCCACTAAAAATTCCCAGCCAAAGACGGTTATGTCACTGTGAGGTTCGAGCCCACACCATTGATGTCGACTTACCTTGTGGCCGTTGTAGTGGGCGATTTGGAGTACATGGAGGCTAGGACGAACAGTGGCGTGCGGGTGCGGTTATACACACCAGTCGGTCGCAGAGATTCCGCGGAATTTTCATTGGAATGCACAGGTAATTTTTATTGAGATTAGAAATAATTTCAATCATACAAAAATAGTTGCATTTATAGAAAAATGGTTTCATTGAGATAAAAATAATTTCATTCATATAAAATATTGATATTTTATGTCCCCCGCAGGAAAATTCAAGCGAAATTCTGATAGAAATTTCAGTAAAAATTCTGGAATATTACAGTGACTATTATGGGATTCCTTACCCTCTTGCAAAATTAGACAGTGTTGCCATAGCTGATATGGCTTTTGGTGCCATGGAGTGAGTTGCAGATACGATTGTATATCGTCAGTTTTTGAGAAATTCCAGGCACTGGGGATTGATAACATATCGAGATGGGCTGTTGTTGTTTGACAGGCACTCTTCCAATACAAGCTCTAAATTGCATTGTATATCTACCGTCGCACACGAATGTGAGTTTTCATCAAATTTCGGCACACAATGGCCATGAGAAATACTGGCGGGAAAATAAATGAAATCGGCTGACTCGTTGTAGTGGCTCATCAATGGTTTGGAAATTTGGTCACTATGAGGGTGATTTTTCTACTTTTTTTGGATTTGTAGAGGTCTACAACTGTGTTTTTCAGTATGAAAAAACTTGGAGAAATTGACAGACAAAGTGGTGGAAGGAAATATGGTTGAATGAGGGATTTGCCACATTTGTTGGAACACAAGCTGTGAACCATTTTTTCCCAGAGTGGCAGCCATGGGTCGGATTTGTAACACACTATTTCAACACGGTACCTCTTCAAATCAATTTTTTTGGCTTGTAATCTCAAAAGACTCTTCGCAGATTTCAGTCTGAAATATCCATGAAATATCCCTGAATTTTCAATGAATTTTCGTCAGGCACAGAATTTAGATGGGCTAGAGAGCTCCCATCCTGTTGAAGTACAAGTCCGCAACGCCGCAGAAATTCAGCAAGTTTTTGACGATATCAGCTACAACAAAGGCGCATCCGTATGTCATTTCCACGAAATTTCTGTTATTCTGACTACAACGTTGTAGATCATCCGGATGTTATCGGATCGAGTCGGGGAAGACAATTTCAGGAAAGGACTGAACCTTTATTTAAACCGATTCAGATACTCCAATGCAGTCACCAAGGTGTGGTATATATTGTTTATTTGACGAATTTTTATATGTTTTTTGTGGGCATTTTGGTGATTTTTGGCTAGAGAATGTCAGAACACGGTCAGGTTACCGTAAAAAAAATTTGATACGGTGACATAACGTGTCGCGATTTGTTCCGTCACTCTTTATTTTTGGCAAGTCACAAACTTTGTTTTTTATATTTTTTGTTGTTTTTTTGTGTTATTTATATTTTTTTTGTGTTTTTTTGTGTTTTTTTTGGTGATTCGCGGGAAATACGACATAACAAAAACTACCATACAAAACATGAAGATCTCAATACATATATTCAAGATTGGGTTTATTAAGAAAATAGGATCTCTGGGATGCGATATCACAGGCATGTGGTTATGATGTCAAGGGGTTTATGGACCCGTACACCTTAACGACAGGATACCCGTTAGTTACCGTGGAAAGTACGCCGAGGGAGAGCGTGTACAGATTCACGCAATCAAGATTCGTCTCTTCTGGGAAAAATCTCGTGAGTAGCGAAATTTCAATGAGATCTACCCATAAAGATCGTGAAAATTCGATGAAAAGTCTGGAAGTTGATGACGTCATCAGGACCAAGACCAGTTGTGGCAGATACAACTGTCCATCATCACCCCCGGATGTAAAGAACCCGCCCGATACGAACTCACACAACGTGTACAATTGATACACATAAAAGAGGTGAATATTCAGTGAAATTTCACTGACATCTTCCCATAATTAATCTGTTTTTACCTTGATCATATCATCATGAAAATGTCAATCTACAACTGATTTCTTCTAGTCACAGCCAGGACAATGGCTCAAAGTGAATGCTGAACAGACGGGCTTCTACCGCGTCAGATACTCAGGTGATTTTCCCGCCAAAAATCAGACATCATTTTCCCGCCAAAAATTGATGACTGTCAGAGGACCTTCTACAACGGCTAGTGGAGCCCATCCGTAATCTACAATTGAGCGCGATTGACCGAATCGGTGTACAGAATGACGCTTTTGCTTTGTCGAGAGCGGGGCACATTCCCTTACCGCAGGTATTCACGTTAACTACCGTGTTGATATCAAGTTTACCAATGAAGGTGTTATCTCTGGCTTCTGCTTATTGCAATGAAACTGAGTATTCCGTTTGGTCCGATTTATCCGACAATTTTGATAGAGGTGACGTCATCATGTCATCGAATCGACATTCATCGTAAACATGACAATGCATCGTCTGATGGACACAAACCCAATCAAGATGTCATGTCATGATCTGACACCTGGACAGTCTGTCTATTGTGGGATGAGGAGCCTTATGCACATTTACTGAGAGCGTTTTTCAATACAATATTCAGGCAGACATACCACCGCTTAGGGTAAGCATAATTCACATATTCCCAGAATAAAAGAAATTTAATTTTTCAAAAATCATTTTTGGTTCGGTACCGTGGATTTTTACGGTAACAACCGTGCTTTTTTCGAATGAAAATGTTAAAATTCTCTTTAAAAAGATACTTTTAAAATTCTATTTCCGAATAATATTTCAATTTCAATGATGATCAATCAGGTGGAACGCTAAGCCAGATGACACAGACCTCCATAAGCTCACAAGAACAGAAGTCCTCTTAAGAATGGTGAGCTCATTACCTCCCATCAAGTACATTAACATCTGCCAGGGAAGCAATGGCGACCCCGAGGTGTTGGTTGAGGCGAGGCGAAGGTTCTGGGGCGACATCAACAGCATCCCACCTGATCTAAGAAGTCTCATTTTTAGCATGGTCGTCGCACATGGAGGAGGCCAAGAGTACGACAGAGTCCTCGGTTTGTTTAGGTGATGAATCACCATATGATCTCGTCTGATTGATCTTTAGAAGCACGAGTGAGGCACAAGAACGGCGGCATGCTTTAGACGGTCTGTTTAGTGCTTCTCATCCCGATCTCATCTCTGTCACATTGACTCTGCTCCTCTCTTCATCTCTGCGCCTACAAGAGGTTCTTTATTTGCATGTTCCATCTTCTGATATGATCCAGATCCCTCCCGCATTTCGTCGTCTTGCTGCCACACCTGCAGGTCGCAGTGCAGGATGGAGGATGATCAAGGAACAATGGTCCACATTGTCCGAGAGATTAGGAGGGCAGTCTATCCTCTTAGAGAGGACCATCGGCGGTGCATGCTCCGTCTTCCACACCCAAGCTGCCGCAGAAGAGGTACTCACATCAACTTCACATGCCACTTACCGTTTTTCTTACTCTCTTTAAGGTGAGGGAATTCTTCGCCTCTAAAGGAATCCACAAGAGTAGAGTCATCACACAGTCTATAGAGGCTATCCAGACAAACGCCAGGTGGCTGGAGGCCAGCAGAAAGTGTGTGAGGCTGTGGCTAGAGAATAAAGAAGTATAGAGTCTGTTTCGTATGAGACTTACGGTAAGAAACCGCGATTTACACGATTCGTAACGAGAAGTTACTAAAAAGAGTTCTCGATAAAAAAGTGAACGCGTCACCTTTCGTGGAGCTTCTGACAAGCTGTCATCGTCGTGATTTTGGCGGGAAGTTTCCCGCCTTGAGTGGCAGAGTTCTCCAGCCTCGCCTGCATCATGCCCGCCATCTTCAAATCGAGAAGAATATGCTCTGTAGAAGATGAGAGCCATCAGCCTTACTCTTGCAAGAAACAGAGAAAATCACTCGCACAGAGACTTGTCAATGGCCTGATGTCTATAACTTTGAGGTGAGACGATCCATTTGAATCATTGGCTCATGTTCTTAAGGAATCGGCCTCTACCTTTTATTTATTTAGACGCTTGGACGGCCATATTGTCCTTCTTAGATAATCCGAAAGATTGGCTTTACTGCTCACTTGTATGTAAGACCTGGTCAGAGGCCATTCGAAGGATCGCAGATCCATCCATAGATATGCAGGTAAGGACATCATATCATATCATCATCTCTATTGTATGCTGAGATCCACAGAAACCCATCTCAATCATGGCATCGCGTGGTAATACAGAGGCTGTTCGGTGGCTCCTGACACATAGAAAGACCAATCCGAATGGATCGAGACATCACACTCACCCTTTGGTGGCGGCCCTCAGTAACGGCCACACCAGAGTGGTTCGCCTTCTAATCTCCGACAGCCGCGTAGACACCAAATCTGACGTGGTGGGTGCCTCTAAAGAAATTTATTTTTGTCGGTGTCGCTGCGTGAATCTTTCAAGATTGCCAACGTCTTTTTGGCTAAGAACGTTCATGAAGAATTTCAGATCGCCTCTGCCGTGATCCAGGCCTGGCGCAATGGACACAAGCAAGCCGTGGAGGCTTTCTTGTCTTCTGTGTCGCCGAGGAGAATGTCTTCTATGGCCTTCTGGGCCGCAGCCATGAACCAAACGAGCTTAGCCGCGATGCTGGTGATGAGACCAGAGATCGATATGACTTCAGAGGAGAAAGAGGCCGTGCTGAACAGGTGCAGAGGGACGATATCTATGCGGAATATGGCGGAGATGTTGAGATAAACAAGAAAATGTGCAGGAACCTCTATCGTGAAGCTGTTCCAACAGAAGGTGCACTTCTATAGCATATCTGAAGAACTGTTCGGTGCCGAGTTAACTTGGCCGCAGTATAACATTCAAGTTTTGTAGAGGTTCTGATCACCTCTTTATTTTGCCTTTGCTTTCGTCTTGATCTTGTAGCTCCTGAAAAATTAATCTTTCATTCTAAAACAGGATCTCTCACTCTTGTCTCCTGCCGGCGATGCGTTGTAGAGCGCCGCTTCTCCATCCAAATAAGACGAAGAAAAAGTACTTCAGCCTCATAGGATTGAACAGAAAGAACATGCCGAACCACAGGAGCTGGAGAATGTGAGATGTCTTCTATTTTTAGATCTTACCAATTCAAAGTAAGTGATGAAGGCGAGCGCTGTTACCGAAGAAGCATTTTCAGTTTTCCCTGCTTTATTTAATTTTTTTCAGAAAAAATTGAATATTTTCCAGAAAAAATTGAATGTATAAAAGTTTTTATAGATTAAAACTCACAGAGGTTGATGAATCTGACCCACAAGCGCATCAACTCGGGGTAAGGTGCCGTGGATGGATCCCCGAGGAAAGTCAACATGATCCTCGTGTAGATACCCAAGTGTATGTGTCCGGCCGTGGCGATTGCATTCTTGTACGTGCAGTTGAGTCTGTACACAATCAGTTCTGAAGATTTTTTGTATTATTTTCCTTAAACCCTAAACTCTACATCAAATATTCAAATTTACAGGAGACTTACAGCATCAAGGAAGGGTCGCAGACACTGAAGACCTGCATGTAAATGTTTGGCGGCGAGAAATGGTCTGGGAGGAAGTGCTTGGGTATGAATTTCTGCTCCATCACCGGGTGCGTAAACCCCGTGGCGAGGATGATGACGTCAGCTTTCAAGTTGAAGTTTCCGTTGCCACCGTTTAGTTTGGCCAGCTCCGTGATCTCTTTGGGTGTGGATGAGCCGTGCGCCTTTTTACATTAGTTTTGTCACAATCACTACAAAGCTAAGAGATTGATGCTGCTAAAAATAGCAACTGGATCTCGGCACAAATAATTGTGCTTTCTTGAGCTAAAAATAAATACCTTGAGCATATATTGATCGCTGGAATCTCATTGTGCGTACAGCACTCCCTCTTCGGTAAAATGTACCACAACTCCACGACGGTAGGATGCCTGAGAGATTTCAATAAAATTTCAGGTCAGGTGACCTACCCTGCCGGTCCGGAAATGTTCCAGGAATTCAGAATTGACGACTGGGGTGGAAGTATGAATCCCATATTTTGGCGCCAAATTCTGAAAATTTTTCATGAGAAAATTGTAAAAAATGTTGACATGAATGTACAGAAATTTCCAAGAAATTGAAGATTTCTTACACTGAATTCACGGTAAAAATATCTCTTCAAAAACCACTCCGGTAGTTGTGATAGAAAAATTTGTCTGCCGGGGAACATCGACAAAATCGCTTCAAAGAAGATATTTCTGGGGATGATCCATTTATCACTGCGTGTTAAAAGTTCAGTGTGGACGGCGCCTGTCAACATTCAGGGATTTTTCAAGAGTATTTTCATTTTTACACCCAAAGAAAATAATGTTCAAAAAATTGTGAATTATGGGACCAAAGGGTTAGCTTTGCCCAATTCACAACCAATAATCACGTAAAATAGACATGGAAATTTACCCTTCTGTACGGCAAGCTCCACGGCCTCTACAGCTGATGCGCCACCACCGATGACGATCACCTTCTTTCCCTTGACATCCAACCCGTCCAAGTCACTAGAATGAGCAATCTTTCCCTGTAACTTTTCAGATTTTTTTGTAATATTGGATTACCTTGAATTTGTCGTCATCTTTAAATCTCGCGAGGGTTGGCTTGCCGCACGTTCCTATGGCAACGATAACGGCATCAAAGATCTTGGAATCTATCAGATTAATATATTGTCGCATATGACATCACCTCCTTGTCATTCTTGTTGATGATCCACTGGCTTGGGGCTGGGTCATCATCATTTTTTTTGCCTATCCTCTCTACACTTTGAACCTGAATATAATTCAATAAAATGATATAAAACATCATCAAATCCAATAAAAACACCACAAAGTCTACTGTACTATATCCTGGATGAAACACTCACGTCTACACCGAACCTAGTTTTTTCTTCCAACTTGTACTGCTTCCATATTCTTTCAATATTCCCAACTATCTCGTCCTTATGTGGGTATCCCTCCGACCAAACTAAATCTGGGAAGAATCTGCACAGTTGAGTTGGACCAAAGATTCTTGACAAAACAAAGAGGATATCAACAGTGCCCACCTGTACATGAGAGAATGGAGTTGTAGTCCGCTGGTCTCGTTCACTTCTGACCAGATCCCTCCGACATGATCTTTGTGTTCAAAGATTACGACGTCCCAACCATGAGCTACGGAGTGTGCCGCTGCCGCGATACCTGGTGAATTGGGAACACGTCGTGGTGGTTGATGGCTTGTTCCTACCTGAAAGACCTCCACCGATTACGGCGATCTTACCGTTCTTCAACTGTCTCGCCTGGGAGTTACTCGGCTTTCTTGGCGTGAAGAGCCATACGATCACCTGATCTCACGTCAATCTGGCATGAGTGAAGGAATAGGCCCACCTTTTGTAATAGCGTGTAGATCGTGAGGAGTATCTTAATCAACTCTGCCGAAATGGGTCGCAGAGAGGGATGTATCATTATCTCTTGAGTATGTTTTCGTTTACGTCTGGACCTTTGTCTGTCTAGTGTGTCGTAGAGTGTTCAGCTGTCGTCTGGCAGTGTACCTTTCGCTTGGATCACTTCAAATTATTGTATTGATTTCTGTCAAAAGATTGATCACGTGATCCAAGGGAAAAATCAATTCCTTTTTTGGGATTCTCCGGTTCTCCGGATAAACGGAAAAATGTTATTCCCACCATCTACAATTACGAATTTGTTGAGGTGAGCTGTTGTAGTCCTTCAAATAAGAAAATTGATTTTATTTCTTCGAACAACTGTAACTTTGTGCTATCCTTTCAAAGACGACCTTCCTTCTTTCAATTTTGGCCATATCAGCTCCTCCACAGCACGAGCAAAGATCTATGTATGTGAGCAGTGTTGAAGCACATAAAAATCACCTTGCAAAAATTTGGTACTCTTAAATATTTGGAAACATGAAGAAACTCTTTTGTGTGGAGGTCATATGAGCCAAAGCCGGTGTAATGAGGGTCGAAATGCATGATGGGAAAACCAGAGCGGTAGAAGGCTCCTCTCCCTTGAAATTTAAATTTTGAATTTCGGCGGGAAAAATACCTTCTCTTCCTTTGAAGGAAGTCTGTATGACTGACGGTTGCGTCTACAATGGTGTAAATAAACGATATTATTTTGGAATATTTCAGACTTGGAAGAGATTATTCATTCAAAGTACCACTTACATTTAGTGATGTGCTGTCTTTCAAGTAGAATTCAATGATAAATCGAATATTTTCAAACTCCATATCATAGTTGACACCGTGCTCTTCCAACACGTTCACGATGACCACCTTCACGTCTTAACGCGTGATTAATAATAAAATCACCTTTTTAATGTCTTTAATGTTGCAAAATGACATTTGGCAGGTTCCGTATCTATTCATCAATATTTCAGGGTTTCTCATCGGCCCTCTTGCTTCGAAATCTTAAACATTAAGAGTTGTATTTTGAGGTTTGTGCTGGCGGTTTTATGCTAAAGAGTCTCGACAAATTTTTTTATTCTTGAAAAGTTCTTTTTGCTTTCTTGTAAAGAAGTATCGATGATGGGTTTAGACTTGAAGAGTCTTACCTGTAAGATGGCACCACAGATCATAATAGACTTGTAGACATGCCGCATTGATGGGATCATATACCACCCCACCTCTATAAAAATTGTCATTTGGTTCAAACATGCAGACATCGGTGGATGTGTCCATTCTCAATGATATCTCCCAATCTGATGTAGGATCCCCTTCAATCTTCAGCAAAAATCTCAGCAGTATAAATAAACCTGATTTTTTGTTCAGAATTTCCTGGTAAAATTCTGAAGTGTCGGGGCTGTACAAAAAGAGGTGGATATAAATAGATTTCCAGCAGTCACTTAATCCCTGCTGATTAAAAGCTCTATATTCTGTCAGAATGCATTCGGAAGATCACGACCCACGTTTGGACATGTTCGTACAGATCACAGCTGCAATCAACCAGCAGTTCGTTGATGATCAATCTCTGCCAATGCCTGTCTGTGACGTCGCGCCAACTTCGACAACAACTGGACAGGGTAGAGAGAGTATGTTGATCATTTATGAATTTAAAGATGTTGTCAATGAGCTATAAGGATCAGTCGAAGACAAACATCTTGAACATGCCTCTAATGGAAGGGTGATAACAGGTGCATTAGGTTCCAACTCTTTTGCAGGTAAAACTGCATCCTCTGTTTTCTGCTATTATCTTTTAGATGAATCAGGATGTGTGAGCACCTTCTTTGGTGGTGGATCGAGCTTTGGGCTGTTGCCGTTGCAGTTGCAATCGCTCATTTTATTGTTTCATCATTGTTGAAAGTCCGCATTTCTCGTCGCAGACTTCAGCCATCCTGACATTCCGAGCCTGTTCATCTTTCCCAATTCACAAGTTAGATGGACAAGACACAGAAGAGACCGCTGGAGAATGGGTCGTCTTCCAAAAAGAAGAAGAAGAAGAAGACGGTGATCTCAAAACCCATCACAGTGGCGAAAGAGCAACAGACGGTCAAAAAACTTCTCAAAGAGGAGGCCAATGAAGACGGGAAGATCTCAAAAACAAAAAAACAGAAGGGTCATCAGATTTTGATCACAAAATTCCACGCGCTGCAGAAACAATTAGAAAGAGCAACAAAGACAAAGGAACAGCTAAAATCGAGCCAGAAGACAGATAAATCAGAAAAATTACAGGTAAGATCTTCTCGATTAACTCGTGATTACAGATCAATATTCACTTGTGTCATGTCCCAAGAAGATGATTTAAATGGTTTGGTAAACACCATACCGAATCACATTTTTTATTTAATGTCTTAATCTGACAGGAAATCGAGTCAGAGATATCACAAATCCAAAGCAGTCTGAGGGACCTTGGCGGCATCCAAGTGTACCAATCTATGTCTTTAAGAGGAGAAAAAAAGAGTGCCAACTCCACCACAACACCTTGGATCTTGACCCAGCTCCTCGAGCTGAAGGATCTTCAAGGATTCTCCGAGCAAAATCAGATGGATCTGCTAGATGTTGGAGCGTTACATTTTAATTACCCGCAAAAATGGATCAGATGCACTTCAATTGATCTGAACCCTACTGGAAAGATGGTGATTTTTGAACAGATTTTTGCCATGTATAACATTGCAAATATGGTCCATAAATGTGCTGATTTCTCAACAGATACAGAAGGTAGATTTTTTGGCCATCCAACTGACAAACGCCGAAGGAGTTGTAGAGGACGAATCCTCTGGCGTTGTCATGTTTGAGGGTGAGTCATGTCTTTACGACACCATGACGTCATCACATAAAAATATTGACAAGATCAGAGGAGTTTGCCGAAGAAACATTCGCTGGAAACACAGATGACACCTCATCTAGTGATGAAGAGGTAGAGTTTTTATCACAATCTTTTGTACAAATCATGACGTCATATCAGGGTGTCGACACCCACCTCCACCCCCTCCTCACCAAGACATCTTCATATGACGTCATATGTCTCTCCCTCGTGATCAACTTCGTGGGGGACCCCGTGAAGCGCGGGAAGATGTTGGTCAACACCGCGAAGATGCTCAAGGTAGGAGGCCACGCCGCGATTGTCTTGCCCCTTCCTTGTGTTGAAAACTCGCGGTATTTCTCAGAGCAGATCTTTGGCGAGATGATGTCCTTTTTGGGCTTTGAGAAGCAGGCGGGGCACACTTCAAAGAAGTTGGACTATTCTTTCTGGGAGAAGAAAACAGCAAAGAAATATAAGGTGGAGGCTAAGCCGAATTTTCCGAGAAAGATCATACGGGGTGGAGCGGACAGAAACAATTTTGCAATCATTCTATAAACCCGAAGTCTTAATTCATCAGTAAGAAATCAATCAGATATATAAATCCTGAAACCAAAATACATGACTGTTTTTGTAAAAGTAATTATTTACTGCATCGATTTGCAATCTCAACATTGAAAGTTAGCCGCAAACATCAAGCACCTTTGGCCGAGTTGGTTAAGGCGCCGTCTTAAGGCGGCGGTTCCTTCGGGAGCGTGGGTTCAAGTCCCACAGGGTGCATACA
>MZNV01002450.1:0-18776 GCA_002081555.1 Protostelium mycophagum | reverse complement strand
ATATTCATTGATCTGACAGATGTCAAGCAAATCAAACGAGAACAGAGCAGAGAATCAACTGAAAGGATGATCTCCAAATTGTTGGATAAACGAAGGAGTTGACAAATATGCCTTCTTTATTCTGTCCACAGCAAGCAAGCAGATGGTGTGTAGAAGTTTCCAACTAGTCTGCATAAAGCATACTGAGAGTGCATGAAAGCTTACAAATCATTTGTAAAGAATTTACAAACAGATCACATCAAAGGAACCGAGCATTCAGTGTGTGGTGAGTTGTAGATAAATGCATTATAACACCCTCTTTTTATATGATGACCTGGTTCCCAGCAAAGATCTGAGAAATACGCAAGTCGACACCTGCCAATACCAAGAAATATATCTGCAAAGAAGGAAAAATGATCCCTTCTCACTGTATTTTACTCTGGTTGGTTCATTTCTGCCAGCGCGTGCAAAATTTTCCGCAGAGGCTCATTCGTCATCCTCATCATCAGAATCCAAAATTACGGTCTGTACCCTCTTTCTTGTGCTTCTCGTAGAACGCCTTGTTTTCACTCCGGCTTCTTCTGAGTGGGATTCTACCTCTAAATCCAAAGGTTTGTCTATAATCTTTCTTTGCTCTCTTGTCGAACGCCTCGGATTTGCAGGGGGATCTTTTTTGGCCTTCTTAGCTTTTGGCTTTCGTTCTGGTTTTTTCTTTTCGACCTGGATTGTATAAACTCGTTGTAGATGAGATTTATTCTCGCTGTAGATGAGATAATAAATAAATTTGAGAAAGATTCACCAGTTCAAAGTTCTCTTCTCCAAAAAGTAGAGCGAGTTGATTGCGGTTCGCCTCGATTTGTGCGATTCTTTGTTTCTCATAGTCGCTTGGCCCAGTTGGAATGTTCGTGTTTGTCTTTTCGTTTTTTTTGTTTGGAGGAGATTTTCTTTTCCTTCAGATATTTAGACATTATTTTTCGTCGTGATTGGTTGGAGGCTTGGTCAACATTGGACTGTACATGAGGTCCAAGCACAGCTGAGTAAAATGATGGATGCATGAATAACATGAATACCTCCTCTTCCATCCTGGCGCAGGGTAATCCTCTGAATCATCGTTATCAGCGGAGCCCTATCGCAATTATATTTTGTGCATGATCGATCATGAACATCGATACTCACGTCCGAACTTTCTACATCACTCTCATCCAGAGGATCATCTTCTACTTCAGAGGACTCTTTGAATTCCTCTCCAGATGAATTATCTTCATACCGGCTAGGCTTTCTTTGCACCTTTTTGCCTTCATCTTCAACATCTGTTGACATTCACATTCATCTGGGGTAGCTTCGCTCACCTCCTCTAAAAGACTTCCAGTAGGCTTTAATGAATCGATGATCTTCGAAATTGTCCTCAGGCTCCCATGTGTTTTCTGAATGATCAAAACCTTCCCATTTCACAAAATATAGATAACCCTATCAATCTTAGGAGAATGTTCGATGTATGATAACAAAACCTCCGTTCGTTCTGCATCACTCTCCACGTAGAGGTGTTTTATAATCTTCTCTACGTTGAAAGAGGGCTCGTCCATTCAAGGTCGATCTTAAATGCAGAGATGAGGCGCAAAATCGTTTCCGCGAATCATCAGATCACATCAAATCACATCAAGCATGTCTCATCGAAGGGATGATTACCGAGAACGAGACGACAGAGATTATTACAGACGAGATGATAGGGATGGACGAGATGATATAGCCAGACGAGATGACAAATCATATGGTCGGAATGATCGAGATGACAGAGATAGAAGGGATGAAAGAAGAGATTATCGAAGAGATGATAATAGGAAGGGGTCAGGATTCAGCGACAAAGCACAAGATCGCACTATAGACAATAATACACGATCTAATCCACCCCCAAGAGGACCGATGAGCGCCTCAGAGAAGAGAAAGCTGTTGTGGGGAGATAAATCTGGAAAGAAGGTCATTCCAGAGGAGAGGAGTGAATGGACTGCAGCTGAATTTGAAGACGAGGGCAGAAAGAGTAAATTCTTAAAATTAATGGGAATCAAAAAGCAAAAAACGACATATGATCCCCTCGATCCAACGGTGAGCTGAAAAATCGAAAGACATTGTTCTAATTTGACAAGTCTGATGACGAGGATTTCTCTGCTCCTTTGGAATTCCTCACACCATCTGTGCCACCCCCACCACCACCTGCATCAGAATCTAAACCTGTTGAGACAGCCGAAGAGGAGGTCATACCAACACCTCCCAAAGAGCCAGAGAGACCTCAAAAGACTGCAACAAATATAGATGAGCTACCAGAGAAAGTAACCACTCTGGAAGGTCAGAGTCGTCTGTATGATGATCTGGAGAGGCAGTACATCGATTCCATGAGCCGAGGCTTTGGTTCCAAGAGTGGATTGGGATAAATCTTCAAATCAATGATTACCATTTTCTCATCTGCAATGATCTATGTAAGAAGAACATCTTTATATTAGTTATTTCGTGTTGTAATAAGCTTTGAAGCTCTGCACGCGGAGAATGTTGTCCTCTTTTGGTGGTCCTTCAGTCCAGTATTTTCCCGCATCAGACCAGTTGTTGATGACAAACTTGCAGGGGTTTTGGGAGGAGAACTTGGTGAAAGTGACATCCTTGCTGTCGTAGTTGTACACTGTTACATTTTTGTCCCAGAAGATTCTGTAAGTGTGGAATCCTTCGGTGGGATCAAATCCATAATCTACAGCGGCGCTGATCTGAAGGCGCATCAGCACTAACACTACACATACAGTTGTGCCAAAATGCAATTCTATATACTGGCAGAGCGCACAGAACAAGCAACTTGTTCATGCACACCAAGGTTGCACAAGTTAACTGCTCCTCTGAAACCCAGAGTTTTTACCCCAATTTCAAGAAATTTCATCGAAATTTACCTGTCTGTCGACCATCTGGTCAGAGGTGGGGAAGGCGGCCCAGCTGGTAAATTGGAGTCCCGCCTTGATGTTGTTGTTTGCTTCGGTATAGTGGCCGGTCAATATCTCGATGTCTTGTTCGTCCTTCTGAGCGGGGTAGCCAGGGTTGGCTTGTGTGAAGATGCCGTGGCAAGTTCCGGGTACCTTTAAAGGTGAGAAATGAAGGGGAATGTGCAAAATGAACACACCTTGGATGTCTGAGCGACGACTTCGAAGATCCCAGAGTGGATGAATTCAGATCCGACAAATTTGACCTGATGATATTAGGGATTACGATACGGGGCCAATAGTACCTGAGAGGTGTAGATGATAGCTTCAGGTCCTGTCTTTGCTCCTCCAGGGACGAGAAGTTCCAAAGATCCATTGCGGATGTTGACATTTTTAGGTGAAAATAGACAGCGCGTAGCACCGTCTGCTGGCTTAGCGCAGCTATAAGTTCCAGATTCACCACCTCAAAATATGAGAAACATTGACATCGGCGATTACCAAATACCTTCTTCTGCTTCCAACATGAAAGCATCCGAAAAGCCCGGTGCGGTGGAGGGGATGTCTTTGTCTACTTTGGAGAAATCTATCTCGACGCAGTGCTCGTATTTGCATTCCGCGCCTTTAATGATCTTCTTCCATGGCTCAGATTTTCTTTCTACGGCAAGGGACAAAGCCAAGATACACAAGAAAACGGCAAGCTTCTGCATCTTCTGGTGTGTCCGATCGTGATCGGAGTTTTCTGAGCCTTCAAAAACCTGAAAATTCCACTTACATTCAGACATTCTTTGCTGACCGAAAGGACAAGTTCTGCTGAACCCCGTCCGGACATTTTCAACGACAATGCCACACAAGACAAAGGCTGAAGCTCACACGTTAACGTTAACTTCACGTCAGTTACCGCAAATCGCGGCATTTCAGGAAGGGTGAATATTTTTTACCTTTATTACCGAAAAATCTCAATTTTGAGTGCGGAGTTGGCTTGTTGAATAGCCTCTTTTAGTCTTGATAATCTCTCTGCGACAAAATCCTCACGATCGACTTCAGAGGAAAGCTCTTCTAGCAGCGTCATCTGTTTCATTCTTGGCGCGATATATCTCAGCGTCTGAAAACATCAGCAACATCAATGAGCAAAATAAAGGCCTTTTCTGCAGAAAAGGGGTGGTGTACGATGGTGACACTACTACGATAAACACCAACAAGTGAATGCCTTACGTCCTCTACAACCAGCCAAATGCTCTCGGGAGAAGTTATGTCCTGAATATCTCAGTTTCCATGACATTTTGAGATTTCTACTCACCAAAGATATCACGAGTACTCGTAATGACATCATACACCGAAGTGCCAGAAGACCCTCGGGGTTAGGCTGGGGTCCAAAACTGAGGTCTAAAATTTCCAGTTTGGGACAAGACCACTGCATGACCACCAAGCACTTGTCAAAACCGTCTCGTTGTAAATATAAGTTCCGCAAGTTGGGCAGACATGAAAGCAGGGAGATTGCCTGAGAACACTCAGTGAAGACATATTAATGAAACGCTCACATGTTCTTGTGTGATTGGTTGCCAGAGATGGAGGATTTCAATGTTCATTCCTCTGATGCAGATGGATTCCACTACCTCCTGTGTGAGGTAGTGCTGCCCCTCGCCATCATGCGCCATCCACCTGATCTCTTTACAGCCGGGATTCTGATCCAGAATGAGAGACAGAGGGTGCTGTCCCTCATATTTCTCGTAATCCATAGTGAGCTGTATTCTCTCCAGTTCCTGGAGTTCATCAGTGAGATGTTGACCCGTGTTGACTCACTTTACAGTGTCTCGCTATGAGCTCGACTTCAGCTCTGTAAACCAGCCCGTGTACAAAGAAAAGTTTAAGATGTGGGCATTCTCGAGCCAGAAGGCCAAGCGAGTGTTCACCATCCGCATCCCCACCTTCCCTCTTTAGAATGTATACGTTGGAGAGTTTCTTGCAGAGAGGGAGTACCTCTGTCACCTCTTTAAAATTTGACAATTCGCGTAGCTGTTACAGTGAGACATTTCTACAACTTTTCCCCTGAACAGAATGCACGTACTTTCAAGGTTTGAAGATGGTTAATAAAGTACGGGCGTGTGAGCACGCGAATTTGCTCAGATGTGACCTCCATCTCTCTATATATATCATGATCCACTGGTCGTGGCATTCTGTTACTCACTTGAATAAGGATTTTTGTTGGTAGAGGATGTCTCGCCAGTGTTTGCATACCCGGGATATGCTCGCGAGGGGGGCAAAAGAACCCTCATCGAAGATCAAGCTGAAGATGTCGACCAAAATCTCAATTGGAAGACCGATCACGCTCAAAGTTTTCTCTGATTGAGAGATCATCCAGCTCTCGTCTTATTTTTTTGTCCTCTCCCCTCCAGGTGCCCGTAATTTTTTTGGAAATTCTGACACACGGCAGGAAGGTTTGTGTTTTTTGATTAAATTTCATGATATGAAGAGGCCTTGAGCAACATGGCTCCATCTGTATTAAATTAAACTACTTGTTTCAGGGGTGAGCTCTTCGAGATGCCCATTTCTTCGGTGTTGGATCTTCGGAAACCCTGACAACAGTAGAGAGCGGCTTACTCTCTGGAACCTGGTTACGTGTTTGAAAGCGCGCTGAATGGACAGCATCAGGGCATATCGGGCACGCCCTCACATCTCAATATTTTATTTATTATCTATCCAAAAGAACGAAGCAAGTCGGTCCCACTTGACCTCAGCCTCGAAACCCTGTGGTTTGTCAGTGTTGTGGATTAGATTAATTATAGATGGATCGTAGAGATTTCACCTTCTACGCGTGGCAGAGGGGGAGCCACCTGAAAATTGCCAGTTTGACTCTACATAATAACTCTCGAAAAAGGGTGTCACCCCAACGCCCACCTGGAACATCAATTAAAAATGGCGTTGACAAAATTTCTTCACCTCTTGCAAAATTAGAGCGATTTGTTGTGACACTCCAGATTTTTTAAACTCTCCGGGTGATTTTTTGTCTCTCAAAAAATGGTACAATGTTATGACACTGTCAGCGGGATTATACAGAAAAATTGTTCCACAAAAATATGGCAGCTCTCTCAACAATGGCATGGCCTCGTTGTAGATCGTCTTTTTCACGGAAGTTTCACTCCCTGGGAATGTCAAAAATAGAAGCGTAGACAATTTCACCTCGAGTGACGGGGAATTGCTGCATGATGCATCTCTTGGCGTCCGGACTGTGGTCCCAATCATTTGCTTCCAGCAGAACTCTGTCACATCGTGTACTTGTCATCGCGTCTAAATGTCTGAAAACCTGGAAATTTCAGCTCAATTTCAGGAGGAAAAACCCACCCCAACACCGTCGTACCGCGCCAAAAAATCTGACTCCTTCACCTGTGCATGTCAGAAAAATTGATCATCTACAACGAGAGATTTTGGTGTATTACTCACCTCATCAATGTTTTCAAACCTGATGAGTATCTTTACAACTCCCGTCTTGGAAACCAAAACGATGGAGCCAGATTTCCCTGTGGACCTCTTCTGCATGGTTCGGAGTATCGGAGTTAATACATCCACGATATCCATATGGTGAGCATCTACAACCAGTCAGAGAACAACGTTTCATTCGATTGAAAAAGTGGTTTCAGATCTGTACATCTTGAGACTTTGACGAAAATTGACCTGTGATGCAAGAAAAACTCCTGACGTAGGATGTGTCCATATCAAATTCTTGTGATTTGGGAGAGTGGAAATGTAGTGACTGATGGTCTCTCTCAAACGCCCCATTGAACCATTTTTCTGTACTCTGTCTATATGACGTCATCACACGTCATCATATGTATGGGACAAAGTACCCACTTTTTATCCTTCCCCCCCTCAAACCATGACGCCATCGCGTGGAGAAAATGGGTTATCCGATAGAACTCCGGGCGGTCCGCTGGATCATTGCTCCAACAGAGCCGTATCAAGTGGTCCAAAAAAGGTGGAGAAAAATGTGGTATTGATAACACCTTCCTTATAGCTCTATCTCCACTCACCATATCGGAAAATTCCTTGAAATTTCAGATGAAATAGTCTTGAGAATGATAGATTTTCTGATTCGCCTCCGATAGAAATTTAGAAAAAATCACCTTTGGAATTTCGAAAAATTCTTCGTAAGAATCTTCTGCCGGATTTTTTCTTAACAAACATTCCCACGCAATAATTCCGAACATATACACGTCCGTTTTTTTGGTTGATTGTAGATACTCAGGGGATTCCCAGGGACTGATGACGTCAGAGTTGTAGTGAGATAAAGAGTATACCGAATAGATTCGGAGTCATCTTGAGCTAGAACAAATCCTGTCACTTTCACCTGCATAAATTAACATTTAAAATAATTTTGATGCAGCAGAATTTTGGTAAATCTTACCCTTTGCCAATTCTGGCCAACCATGACCATTTTGCTCGTGAGGTCTTTATGATGTCAATGGTGATGTCGTGATGCGTTGTAGATACTCACTTCCGTGAATCACTGGTGGAGTCTGTGCGTGCAAATAAGCCATCGCTTTTGTGATGCTCCTCAACACCTATTTTTATTTTTATTTTTATTTTGAAATATTTTCATAAGAAAATCACCTTCATAACATTATTGTGAGTGATTCTCACTTCCGGACTTCTCAGCAAACTTTCCAATGTACCTGACTTTATTCACGCAATTTTCACGAAATTTCGAAGAAATTTCACCTTGGTCCATCAACTCAGTGACAACTGAGCAGGGGTTCTGTGTGAATCCGATTAATAATAGAATATTTGCATGTCTTATATTTCTCAGCACTTCAATTTGTTTTGAAAAGATGTCAGGTGTCATGTCCACTTCTGTCACCAGCACTGGGGTGCGCCACATGACGGCCCTGATAATATTTGGTCGGTTGTAGATGTGATATACGCTAAATATTCATATTGCATTTTAACAAGGAAGAAAAATAAATCGCTTTCTGAAGGGTTGTATTTCCAAAAAACTATCACAAAATATTTATGAATTATGCTTCATTTCTTACTGATAGACAGAAGAATGAAGCAGCCGAGGTGATTTTGCGTCTGGTTGTAGATCGTCGTAAGAAAGTTCGAGTGGTTCGTCATCTGAGGTGTATTCGTACGTGCCTCCCTGCACGATGTTAATTCGATTTTTAAACAATTCGCTTTGCAAAAATGGGCGATATAGTTGGTGCTCGTGGCAAAGCTGCAACTGGGCTTGCGTGCGAAATATTTCGTTTGCGGTTATTACCGTGAGAGAAACTTTTCGCACGCAACCCCAATTGCAACATGAATGCATCATCCAATGATGTTGCTTGTTTTTTTGTCGCAGAGCTCTCAAAAGCAAAGGAATGAAGAGCTCAAGAGTTTCGTAATCATTTCTCCCTACATCTTCATCCGTTGAGTTGTTACTCTTTGTGCTGTTGCCAGACAGAAGATAATTCACTATTCTACGTCATTTCAAAAAGATGTACACTCGTTCATACCTAATTGATCTGATCCCCAATTCTCAGAGTATTGTTCACTGGAACGATTCAATCTTGTTGGAAATCCATACAAAAGAAAGCAGATCTCACACTGTTGATTCTGTCTCCGTTTCTTTGAGTGATTGGTTGTTGCCTTCTAATTGTTCCAACACATTCAACGGCAATGAACTCAATACGGGCATACCTTGGCAATTCAGACATATCAGTAATTATTTATCGTCACCTGCTCTGCTCAACATGATCCTTCGTCCAAATTCCACACTGGCATTCTTCGTCAACTTGGGTGACACATTCACTAATAGTTGAGGTGCAGATGTGGTTCTGAGAGGTCGGCCTCTGCGTGGAATGATCTTGATCTCACTGGGCGATCTGAACGTTTCTGGAATGAAGGGTGGTTCTTCTTTTGTCTCATCTTCCTCCACAGAAGAGGGAGTTCCAGATCTGTTAGTGTCCTGTATTTCTGCATCATCGCAGGGTGTTTCGAGGTAGCATTCTAAGGATGATGACATGGAACGCCGGAGGCACGGTGCATCAAGTTGTGTAGCAGCTGTTCTGCTTTTTCGTTTTCGTTTTATTCGAGTGAGTTTGTCGGGGAAGCAGATCCAATATTCCGAGCCCCACCCCTTGGTTTCAGATGGTATTGGCAAAAGCTTCAAACAGTGGTTTGGTTCAAGTGAGAGTATAAAGGTTGCTTCTCTGCTCCTCGAGAGCGGTCTCCGCCAAACAAGAAGCCAGGGAAGATCTTCGGGTTTTCGTTTTCAGTGATCGTCTACAACGATTTTACGAAGTATCCATCTCAACATACACGAAAAATGTCTGGGTTGATGGACAAGGTGACGGTCGTGACCGGTGGTGGGGGTGGTCTTGGCTTTGTCATAGCTAAATATTTTCTTCAAGCGGGAGCAAAGGTCAGTGATTCGATTGAGAGATCGATGATATCTGATTAAAGAAAGGTTGTGGTTTGTGATATAAACAGAGAGGCTTTAGATAATTCTCGCCAAGAGCTCCGAGCTCATGGAACTGTAAGAACTATTTTAGCTGACGTAGCAAATGCACAAGCAGTAGAAGATGTTTTCACTTTCGCTGTTGAGCAGGTGAGTGATTATCGCATTTTTACATCTGACCAAATCTTAGTTTGGGCGTGTAGACATCCTCATTAATAATGCAGCTATTCTCGATCGCTTTAATCCCGCAGGGAGGTATGCAGGGTGATACATTACGTTCTTAGAGCACATCGTGTATATGTCAACGGATTTTGTCGTAAAAACAAATCCCTTCGAACTTGACGCCCTCCATACACTAATTAGAGCAGGTGTGATCAAGAGATTTGGGACCGTGTTCTCGCCGTAAACTTGACAGGTCCATTCCTCTGCTCAAGCGCAGCCATCCGTCAATGGGACAAACAAGGTGAATCATCCTCCGAACATTTCTTGGTTTCTGTTTCTGACCAAGAATAGGTACAAATGGGGTGATCGTTAACATCGGTTCTGTAGCATGCCAGGCTGGCCATCGCGCAGGTGAACAACGAAGGCTTGAGAGATGGAGCCATTGACTTGATTAGGTGCTGCGTACACAGCGAGTAAACACGGCCTTGTGGGTTTGACAAAAAATACTGCAACATCCTACTACGGAAAACATCGCTGTAATATTATCACTCCAGGTATTCCAGAATTTATTTGCGAATTCAATAGTCTAATCTTTTAACTCATCGTAGGTGGCTTGAACACAAACATATTAGCACCCCTTGGGAATGACATAGACATCGTTGGACATCAAATTGTAAAGAATACAATGACAAATGTATGCAGCACGGATGAAGTGGCAAAGGTGAGCTCAAATTTTATAATCTGAATAATGATTGCATTGCGTGTTGGAGCAATTTTGGTTGGCCTCGTGATGAAGAAAATCTTAAACACGAGGACTTAGATGACATGGAACAGGTCGTTTTATTTTTGTCATCACCAGATAGTGCATCCATCAATGGTGCCGTAGTGGGATGTGATCAAGGATGGAGCGCCTTCTGAGGCTCCAATAAATCATCAGATGTAATGCAGGTTATTGTTACATTTTATTTCACATGTTGTTACATTCAAACGTCCACTGCGACGTGTGCGAAGAGGTATGTTCCAACCACTCCAACAGCTCCAATGTCTCCAAAGATTCTTCCAGAGTTTGTGTCGAAATGGGAAGGCACAACCACAAAGCTGCCGTCCTGTTGGCATTTGATCATGGTGGGGATGCTGTTGGAGGCTTCTGGGACTTTAATGACAGGGGAGACAACACGAGCAGCCATGTTCACATTCGCAGAGAGGTCTACTTTGAATCCAGCCTGTGGTGGTCAGAAAACTGGAATTTTGATGATTTTACCTGGACATTTCCAAAGATGAGACCTTTGGTGGAGGCCAGGTCGACTTTCTCGGGGAGCTTGATGTCGACATTTGCGATGAGGGAGACGGTAATCTGTACATCATTATCGGACTTGACAGCGATGAAGCTGGTGGAGTCCTGGCAACCCCCGAGTACGTCAGATACAGGGGAAACACCTGCCATCATTAGCTGGATATACAATCTGATTGAACACTTACCACCGAGAAGCACACCAATATTATTGAGGAGTCCTGATTGGGTGGGAAGATCGATAGCAATGTTGGCAGCAACATTTGCGTGCACAAAGGTGGAGGCAGAATAGCTGGTGGCAAGAGAAACACCTTTGGAAGATAAGATGCCAGAGATAAAAGCTTCTGGCGAGGATCTTCTGTGAAGAAGTCCATAGATTAACCCTGCAGGCTGTCCAATTTGCATGCCATTTCCAATTCCTAGAGTTATCAATATTTCAAGATGGACGTCGTATTTAGCAAAGAGATACACACCTTTAGAGGCGATACCGCCACTGGCCAAATCCAATGGAACACCGCTGAGAAGTTGTCCAGAGGCGTTAGCGACGACGGCAGAGAAAAATAGAAGTACAGCAGTGAAGTATCTCATGTTGTTGTGAGTCGTGTTCGTGTTTTTATGGCTTTAATGTGACAAAATATTGTCTTCCAGAGTGCGGAGAATTTCCTGCGGAGGAGACTTCCTTTTCCGAAATTCCATTTTTTGGAGTTTTCTTGGTGGAAATATTCAGAAAATCGAAAATGTTGATTTATTTACATTTTTCATAGAATATCGACATTTTAGATGTAATAGTCATACAGAATTCTCATTACAACAATGATCTATATTAGTATTGCCTCCCTCTACCGCGTCCGCCTCGGTAGTTGCCGCGGTTGTGACCAAAGGCCAGAGGAAGTCCGTCCCCTGGATGTCCCATAAAATTTCCGTTGTTGTTCTGGTTGAAATTTCCACCGAAATTTCCAAGATTATTCCCGCCAAAATCTGCCTGATGATTCCCGCCAGAATTTCCGTGCATGTTTCCGCGGTGTCCTCTTTGGTTCTGGCGGAAATCACTAATTTATTCAGAATAATAATTATTTTTCACGTTACTTTGTCCGAAAACCAAAGGTATAGTAAACAATGTGAATTTGTAATCATCACAGTAAAAATTAAAATGAATGTTTTACTCACTTTGAACCACGTCTTCCGCCTCGGTGTCCTCTTCCTCTATTATTATTATGACCTCCTCTTGGATGGTAAAATTCTTCTCTGTGTGCTGCATCCATCAGAAAATCGAAAAAATCCCAGATGAAAACCTCAGACCTTCGTCATTATTCATACACCGCGGTCCATCTTGACATGGAGGTCGATAATTTGTGTTTTGTTGTCTATTATTCACAGAAGGGGTGGCATTCACATTTGTCCAAGGATCTTCCCAAAAACTCGGTTGGTAGTACTTCTTGACCCATGCTAACTCATCCTCATTGCCAAATTGTGAGGGGATATCTCTTTGATGATCTTCTGTTGCGAGATCCTCTGCGGGCATGTCGTCCTCTGGAGGATCGTCTGTTTCTGGAATGATGGTGCTCGGTTCTTCAAATTCTGATGGCAAGGGAGGGAGTGCTCTCTTTTTAGTTGGGGGTTCGGTAGTCTCATTCATCAGGGCGATGTGATCTTATAAAAAAAATATCGGTTTTTTGTTTTTTTCAAATTTTAGCCGCGGTGTCAAATTTTCAAATTCAAATCACACATGACAGAAAATTAAAGTCCGGTTGTAATTTTTATAGTTTATTGTTTAAGCTGATGAACATTTCCATGACCTTTCGTTGCTCGCTGCGGCTCCTCACCACAGTTCACACAACCTAAACCCTCAGCGTTGTAGACTGCAATTGATGATGCAAAAAAGTAGTGCTTGTTTTCGATTCTTATCTACATTTTATTTAATCAACAACAGTTCTCCGATAGTCTCGAACTCTGAAGAGAGGGGTTCCTCAAGAGAGGCAAATAAAGACTCCGCCTCATCATCTGTTGTATTCTCACTCCGAAATGAGGACATGAACAGCTGTGGATCTCCAACGATAACAATAGAGAGGCCGTCTTCTTCCATGGATAGAGCTCCTAAGCTGTGTGTTGCGGTGAGAGTGTCGGTCATTGTTGGAGTAGTTTTGGTGTTTTGGGGCTCATCCTCCATTGAGTTAATATCTATCCCGTAGAGTTCGAGTATCTTGGCTCTGTACCGCTCAATGCCTCCGTCCATCCTTCCGGCACGGAACCATTCAACTCCACATGCCTGCTGGTGTCATCTAGACATCTCGATTTGAAGATTAACTGCTTACATTACAGAGGGTGCCTGGACCTTTGGGTCCTCGTCTCCAAATTTTAGAGGGGTGCTGGCAGTGGAGGCAGAACTGCTTCCTTTTTGATGTATCTGTTGGAGATGAGTTTATATACTCCAATGAACTGTCTCACTTCTCTTTGGCGTCTGCAGTCTCATTATGGGGATGTCAATCGATGTCGAAGAAGATGAGCTTTAGAAGGCGAGAATTTCCTAGCACGTAACAATATCTCAAATTCAGAATGTGCCTTGGTGGTTGGTGTGTCTGTCGCCGATTGGTCAAAACGCAGAATGGTTTGATTAAAGGGTCTCTGCGAATTCTTGGAAATTGTGCGGCAAGGAAATTTCAGCCCTCTCTTCTCAGAAGAAACAGGTTCCGCCCGAAAACGACAAAATGAAAACACGTGTACCAGAATAGACAAACCTTCTCAGCCAATTGGCAGTCGTTCGGCCGCAGAATTGCACAAAATGACCACGTCTCTGCCACGTTGCTTCGGCGATCTTCCGAAATGAAGAACTTTGAAGATGAAGAGCATCTCCGCAGCTCATGAGATTGGTCGAGGACCTGTTCTTTCGTTGGGGTTTGGGCGAAAAAATTCTTTCGCGCGGGATTCATTTTTCAAAATGACCACGACATGGCAATATGACCTGAACGATATGGAGGTCGAGAAGGAGTTAACGTCATTGGAGAAATATGCCGATGAATATACCGACAGCCGGGTTCAAGTTTGTGTCTTGTTATGCGCTGATTTGACCTTCCAACAGGCCCGAAGTAGGGTCCTTACAGAAGAAACCATCTCCAATCTCTATAATCTCACCGCCAACCTTTCGCATACGTCTGAATCCGAGTACACTTGTGTCTCAACATCGCCCTCTTTTGCAGAGGTACAATCATTTGTAATTCAATTTAATGTATTGAAATTGGGCAGATCTTTCATAAAGCTCTTTTGCATGCAGCGTACCTTTACGAATACAAAGAGAAGCCACGCCTTTGTTTTGATGATCTTTTGAAACATGAACGGAGCCTGCCTGTTGCAGAAGAGCATCAGACAATACTTAATTTCAGGTCATTTTTAAAATCGCCATGTGTGTTAATGTGTACAGCCCACGCTTTCCAAACAGGATAACATCAAAATACGTCACAGCTTCTGACCTGTTATTATCCATCTTTAAGAGTCGGCCCTCCTTCCGGGAAATGACAACAGTGGCGATGGACCTTGCAGGAAGGCTGCTCAACACTGCGAGACCCGTCCTCCTCTTGAACAACAAAAGTGCAGATGGAATGATTGCCCAGTCTACAAAGTGAATAAAAACATTGATGGTTTTGTACATTTCATCTAATTTTCTTCAGAGTCTTCATCTGACAAAAGTCCATCGTACCTTTCCCCATCAGTACATTCTTAAGATCGAACACCCTTACCTCTCTGCTCCGTACAGTTCAGCTTCTTTCACAACAGCCAGTGGGGTCATGTCCAAGAATTTTTTGTTGGGCCGTTTCAGGGATCCCAAGTGGCTCTTGCGTTGTAGTTCCCGGCCAACTGAGGTTTTCCTTGGCTTGTTTTTTGGTTCGATAAGCTCGGTCAAAACTTGCGCGATCTGCTTGATGTGAGGTCGCTCCGCTGGCTTGCTCTGCCAACTACAACAGTCAGTTCTGGCGGGAAGTTTTGGCGGGAAATTACCTCTGGAGAAGGATGTCTTGGAGAGAGGAGTGAGACTGGGGAACCTCGGGGTGTTCAAACTCCTGGGAAACTTTCTGCGCCACTTCTCCATTATCCAAGTTCTCATAAGGAACTTTTCCTCCAGTCAAAAATTCCCTTTGGTCATTCAGAAATGTTCACTTGTACATTGAAATCTCTCACCACATGAGGATACCAAAGGACCAGACATCAGCCTCATGTGAGTACTTTCCTTCAGAAATAACCTCAGGTGCCTGATGACGTCATTCTAAACGTACAATGATGAGAAAAAACTTACCGCCCAACGAACAGCAAACCGGGACATGACGTCTTTAGATGGCTTGGGAACACATGGTGCCAGGGCCATGCCAAAATCGCTCAATTTTGCGATCAGTTTTCCACCACTCTGTGGCCTGACTAGGGTGTTGCGAGCAGAGATATCACAGTGAATCACATCGTGTGTGTTTAAGTAGGCCAAAGCACCAGCCAGATCGCGGACCCTGAAATTTGTCAGTTTACTCAGAACAAATGTGGAAATCTCACATGAGAAGCAAATTGCGATTAGAGAGCATCTCGTGGTTTGCGCGAATGAAATCAAGTGCATTTCCTTCGCTCATGAGCTCCATCACGAGGTACAGATCCGAATTGCTGTCTTGCCACATTCCCAAGTATTGTATCACATTGGGGTGGTGTAATCTCTGACATGCGTCAAATCATACCAAATGACGATTTATTGTTACCTTCATCACCTCAGCCTCTCGTACGAAATCACTGTGGCCCTCCAACTTTTGCAGTTTTTTCAGAGCGACATCAGTGGTAGTCATGAAATGTCCCTGGAATACAGATCCGTAAGCTCCTTTGCCTATGGATGCCCCCACCTCCACTGAATTGAGCCTGTTTCATATCAATGAAACGTTCCAAGAACGGAGTGTACAATACTCACGACAACAACTCCCCAGCTGACACAGGTAAAGTAAATTCCTTTGCATTTATGGCTCTGCGTCTTCTTCTTGCTGTGAGAAGAGCTGCAGCCACGATCACCGCGATCAAAGCCACTCCTCCTGCTTTCTGTTAGATTTTCCCGCCTAAAATATGGTTCAAATTTCAAAACGTACCGATTACACCTCCAATGATAGCACCAATGGGAACGGAAGAGGGAGTTCCAGCACTAATTTGGTTTTTGACTGAGTTCGAGACGGTGAAATTGGTCAAGTGATCGCAATGGCAATAGGCCATTAGACCTGTTACAGCGTCACACACCCTTCAAAATGATGGTTCGTCTCAAGTCTCCAATGTGACTTTGACAGAACTCACCAGAACTCGGGAGAGTGAGATTGCAACCGTCGCTGCTCCATTCCTGGTTTGGAGAATCATACCAAATACATTGTAAATCGGAAGGATTGTCTTGGTTGTTAAGAGGGATTCCGATGGTGATGGTTTCAGTCAAGTTGTTCATGACTATCTCAGATCCACCCGGGCTCAAAATTGTGAGACCCACCAACTTGGCGATGGATAAATTGCGGTTACCACTGGGCAAGGGGTTGAATGTGGACGTCTACAACGATCAATCACGGAATTTCACTGAAATCTCACCTGAAGTACGACGGTCACATTTCCGTATTTTGCCACGAGGTCTGAAGCGACAGATTCTGGAATTACGAAAGAGGAGCCCATAGAGGGGAGCCTTAGTTGGATGTCCCCGCCTCTCAAGTCAATTGTTGTGACAATAATTGAGATATTATCGGAAACCAGTTGTAGAGGGGATGATACCAATGCTCTCAAGGAAGATTGAGATATCATGATGTTGACCAGAATATCTAGCTGCGTAAAGTATTCCTGGATCATTCAAAATCGCGCGGGAGATTTACATTTTGAATATTACCGTGATTGTGGCGTTCGATGATGCGCCTTTTGTCACTGCTGCAGCGAGAGTCTTGAGAATATTTTGAGAGAGTGATTGGCTGATAGGTTGGTGTCCTGTCAGGAGGTTCGTGACGTTCATTGTCTGTGCCAAAATCGGGCATCTATCTACCATCAGCCATCTTATGAAAAATTATATGACTCACGCGTCGAATAATTGTGTGCTACTTTGTAGTTGTTGTACGAGGGAGACCTCAGCTGCCGCGTTGTAGAGCTGCTGACACCCGGTTACTACCGTGGTGGATGTTCCGTCAGTTAGCGTGGAAGTGGAGTTTTCTAACCACGTTATGATTCTCTGGATCTTGTCGGTGAGGTTTGCCGTGTTGAAGTTGAGAGCGGCAGTGATATTCACAAATGAAACGAATCCTTTTGGAGATGGTAGACAGACACTGTTCAGGGGGCAAGAAGTAAGACAACCTCCGTCGACACAAATTCCCGCCAAACAAGACCCCTCATTACATGGGTTTCCTGAATTCATCAGAAAATTCGGAGAAAATTCGAAGAAAATTCACCTAAAAGTCCGGGACAGAAGGAAAGAGAAGAGGTTGACCCACAATCCGCCAAGACGGTTGGTGATACCAAATTACTCGCAGAAAAAGACCAGATATTTCCAGCAGCATCAATAAAACTGCCAATAGGAATCACGATCTCACTGACTCCCTGGGGCGATCCCAGAGGTACCCATTGTCCCGTTACGTTACCGAGCCACAAGTCGTTAGTGATGTTGACGGGATTGACACCCCCGGAATAATAAATCGAGCCGGTTTTGTCGGGGAAAATAGAACCGCCAAATTTAGCCTCAGGTCCGTTGGTCTGAAATCTGTCATTTTTTGTTCTGTACACGCAAATAAATTACCGTTGTCCATGTGTGTGAGGTGAGGTTCAAAGTGCGGTAGATGTTGACCGGCTGCGTCTCATTATTCAAACCTCCCAACAGTCTCACAACGTTCTCGTCGCTGTCATAGTCATATGCCGCATTATAGAATGGTGCGGGGGTGTTAAATGTCGGCAACTGTAAACCGTCAGGTGACCCTCCGTTCATATAGATAATTTACTTGTGACCAAGTTGCACCATTGAATGTAAACACGGAAGATATAACTTTTCCGCTTAAAGTGCGGCCACCAATCGTGTACAGTTGATCGTTAGCATCTACAAAGATGGCCGCCCCTATCAATGAAAACGGGAAGAGCGAGTTCACAATCCCTCTCTTGCTTCCTGACGCCTTTAGTGATGAGACTTCTCGGTTGATATACCTCCTATGGCGGATCCGGTTCCGAGTCCGCCTCCGAGTCCGGTTCCGCTTCCACTTCCAGAAGTTTGATTTTTCAAGCCTCCAACAACACCAGTTAGACCTCCACCAGTTGTAGAATTCAGAGATCCAACAACACCTCCGACTGTGCTGTTCAAAGCTCCTCCAATTCCGCCCGTAATATTCTTCCCGCCATCGATTGTGTTGTTCAATGCTCCTCCAATACCGTTTGTTACACCACCAACGGTGTTGTTCAAGCCATCCCCAATACTACCCGTGATATTGTTCGCCCCACCGATAGTGTTATTAAGAGCACTTCCAATCCCACCTGTGCTGTTCTTCACTCCTCCAATCGTGTCGTTTAATGCTCCTCCTATTCCATCTGTGATATTCTTTCCAGCTTCTATGGTGTTATTGAGTGCTCCTCCGATGCCGTCTGTGACATTCTTTCCAGCTTCTATGGTGTTATTGAGTGCTCCTCCAATACCGTCTGTGACATTCTTTCCTGCTTCTACAGTATTGTTGAGTGCTCCTCCAATACCATCTGTGATATTCTTTCCTGCTTCTATGGTATTATTGAGTGTTCCTCCAATACCGTCAGTGATATTCTTTCCGGCTTCTACAGTATTGTTAAGTGCACCTCCTATTCCATCTGTGATATTCTTTCCTGCTTCTATGGTGTTATTAAGTACACCTCCGATGCCGTCTGTGATATTTTTTCCAGCTTCTATAGTACTATTGAGTGCACCCCCGATGCCGTCTGTGATATTCTTTCCTGCTTCTATGGTATTGTTGAGTGC
>KV921171.1:5415-15871 GCA_002081555.1 Protostelium mycophagum | reverse complement strand
AAAGTTACTCAGGGCATTTGATAACCCAAAGGGCATGATTAAGTATTGCCATAAATTTTTGTCTCTTTATCCAAAGCACAATATAAAGCCACCTGAAGCGCTTTCAAATCTTTGGGGGCTTCCCAATTCTTTATTGTTTGTACGCGGTCTTCAATCATGTTCACACCAGTGGCAGATACTTGATAGCCAAAGAATTGAACTGACTCAGCATGAAATACACACCTCTTTAAATTAACAGCAAGACGCGAGTCAATCGCACGTTGCAGCACCTTGCGTATATGCTGAACATGCTCCTCTAAAGTTTGAGAGTAAATCAGGAAATCATCCAAATAAATTTGAATGAAAATATCAATCATGTCAGAGAAACATTGATTGACATGCACCTGAAAGTTACTCAGGGCATTTGATAACCCAAAGGGCATGATTAAGTATTGCCATAAATTTTTGTCTCTTTATCCAAAGCACAATATAAAGCCACCTGTTATACTCATTTGAGATGTGACACCCTAGTGGAACTCTATATATGAAATGGTCAAGCAAGCGCTCTACATCTGGCCAGTTATGTGAGTATTTATTGTTTTTATTTGTTGTTCATTATTTATCATTTTATTATATCTGTCTGATGTGAGATATACCATATAGCCATATGTGAGAAATTTTATTTTATTTTATTTTCACACGTAAATAATTCATTCCAGTGTTACATCTATCACTCAAGAAAGCATATTTAGTGGAAGTGGGATGGGAGAAAGAATGGGTCTTAACAGCTGTCAATATTCTGAAGAAGAGGTACCAGAATTTTTACACAGTTGCATCAGAGACAGATGCCAAGGATAGCAACAAGCTGCTGACAGCAATAACGAAGTATATTTATTTATTTTAATTTTGTAAATCAAAGTAAACTGAAAACTGCAGGATGTATTTTCACAATTAATGAAATATTCTGAGCAGGCACGACCCTATCAACATGTGGCTGCGTGGACTTAATATTTTCAATAAGAACGGAGCCATTAATCCTGTTACCTTCTGGATATCAAAGTATCACAGCCAGGACTTGGCAATGTATATGAACAATTATACAAAAAAGATTTTCTGCTCAATTGACATGCGCTGCAATTTCTGTAAATAATTGTACAAAGCATTTTTTGCACACTTAGGGTTTTAGGCAGCAATTATGCTTAATACGCACAATAATTATCTGAACAATATTTACAAAAATATTTTTTGCATAATTGCTGTGCGCGGCAATTTCTCTAAATATTAGTATCAAAGGATTCTGCACAATTACTGCATGCAGTAATCCATATGAAAAATTATATAGAAATGATTTTTGCACAATGGCCACACACAGCAATTTCTATAAATAATTGCACAAAATGATGTTTTCTACAATTGATAGGTGCAGTCATCTCTATAAATAAACAATTACAATTTTATCAGAAGAGGATCAAGAGGTAGAATAAATTCCAGATAAGCCTACTATCAATGAGACACAGAGTTGTTATGAAGAGGATAGAGAATGACCAAGAAGACTAACAAAAAAACATAATCTTTATAATAAACATTAAAGTTCAATTTGTTATTTATAACCTATGCTTCACAATTATCTGTTGAACATATATACAGTTCGGTTTTTTATATTCACAGAACAATTCCCTTTTATGTCTATCTGTTTTTAGTTTTTATATTTGATCATTTAAATGTCAGATTTCTCAATCAATAAAATGTGTAAAAGAATACAAGATTGCTAATTGGGTATGGGGAGTTGCACTTGATAACTGCTTGACCAACAATAAGCTCATTCTACTTTTATGCAACAATTCAAATTTTTGGCTTATTATTATTTTTTGTGGCTCTTCAGGAAAAAGTACATGTAAAGCTACACCTAGAAAGGCATCTCTATTCTTAGATGACCAGCCAAAAGGAAAAAAATTAGTGCAAAACAGAGACTATGCAAAATTTGTCTTGCCTTTGTCTGTCTTTAATAAAAAAGTTTCCTGAAGTATTATCATTCTGTTGTAAAGTAATCCATATCTTTGTTAAATAAAAAAATATGAACACTGCAGATTGTATGCTTATTGGAAATTTGGAATCTCTAGTCTAATCACACTTTCTGACTTGCAGTGGAACCTATCAATCATACTGCCACCAGAAAAACTGAAAGAGACCACATGTCAAAGAGTGATCTACAAATAACTGAGATTCTCTTCAGACAGAATATTTTCTACATTATTCATCCAAAAGGTTCAGCCCAAATATCGACATACAGAGTCCATTACAATGCCTTTTTTTTATTGTCCAGAATTCTCTCAAAGAATCTCTTCACTGCTGGGATTGTGGGCAGTACAGAGACAGCAGATAGTCCAAATAAAGCCAAGAAGACCCTCCAATCTAGTATTTCTCCAGTAGAGGTGATCTGCTGCAGCGTGAGGCCGGCCCGCACTGCCACAAAAGACTGTGGCATGACCCCTAAGAACTTTCAGTGGTCCGTCTACAACTCAAATTACAACACCACAAAAATTAATAAATTGTCGAGATTTTTTCTTCACCAAAAAAATATATTCTCGACAATATCCTGGAAAATTCAAAGATCTTTCAAAGAAAATTCACCTATGAAAGTCCCCAAAGCAAATAGGGAGAGAGGGATGTTTACAATTGGAGAGGCGATGTTCACGAACCAATTCGGCACGACGGGTGTGAATCTCAAGAACAAAACATAGTTGAAGAGGTTGTCTCTTCGTTTCTGCACCTATAAATAGATCAACTTCGGGATCTTTGGGTCTCAAAGTCAGTATTTTTCATGTTTCAGAGTGCATACTGATTCTTCTTACGATTTGTAGAATTTTTTAATCTCGCAGCATAAATTTCTTGACAATACAAACTTCAATTTGTAATTTTTCGAAATTTTGGCGGGAAATTCGAACAGAGATATCACCTCAGAAGCCAGAAATTGTACTCTATCTTTGAAAATGGAGACAACAATCCTCTTGCACAAATATTTAGATACGAGGTACGAGTTGCAAGCGCCCACAGTGGACAACTGAGGGATCAGTCATCACGTTAGTTGACGTGATAATCGCGTTTAATACCGTGCAGACCAGAAAGAATCCCACGGGCAGCTTGAAGATGGCCCCAGCCAAAATGCTGAGAAAGACGGAGCCAGGAATATTGAATGTTTGTAAGCTGTGTATATTATTTTTATATCTTCTAAATAGATTCATGTTAAAGAAATGATGATGAATGACCGAGTCGAAGAATGGAGAAGAATGGTGATGGAGCTATCAAAACTACTCACAATAAATAGGTGAGGCAATAGCCAGTCATGACAGTGATATAATAATCGTCGGTATAGAGGCTGAGAACTTGGCTGATGTCCCTGACATCCTCTAAACTCTTTGGAAATTTCATCTTGCTTTTCTGTACATCACTGGACATCGATCAGACCAATGAAATGTATTAATGATACATTGGTGAGAATTACTTTAGCTCAGGGGCGTTGGTGTATGTAATACCCAGAGCAAATACGGCCGTAATCAATAAAAGTCCAAGACCAGTCAGTTCTCGTCTGTCCATCTGGTACTCATCAGTCAGAGGGATTCACATAGCGCCCAACCATTGTGATCTGCGTGGTGAGGATCGTAAAAATTTGTTTTCAATCTCAAAGATCAGATCACAATTTCGGGAGATCATGACGATCCAAAAGAAGAACACGAGAGCCACAGATACATCTCTATATTTCACGATAGACGAGCTCGTCCAGACAGAGTTGTCAATTGGGAACGAGATCGCCGCGTTACGCAGGTATGATGGGACTCCAAAAGAGGTCAGCATCCTGGGATCGTCTGTTTGATATCAGTCACTAAGAAGATCAGTTGGCAGATGAAAATGTTCGTATTAAAGAGCGTATTGGACAGCTACACGAGCAGTTGAAACAATTAAAGAGAGAGGCAGAAGAACATAATGATGAACAAGTCAGAGACAAAGCGCTGGAAAAAATTGAGTCTCATTCAAAAGAACAACAAAAGTAGGTCCATCCTTTAATCAAATTCACCTCAACCATACAGCCTGATATCAGACCTTCGAAAAGCAAACATTGAATGTAAGATCCGAGTGGATAATAAATTGGCTTCAGAAAGAGCTTCCTTATTGGGAGGTGATCCAGACGCTCTTCTGCGACGTCAGGTTCGTTGCAATATCAGATCTATCCAACACACACTTGACCAAAAACAATTTTTGTGTCTTCTTCGCCAGTCTGTGGGATGATCTGAGTCTATTAGTGTTCTAATAGATTATGTTCTGCAGAATAAATACGAAGATTAAAAATTAAAAATCGAAGAGTCCAAATTTTACAAAACTTCGGATGTGATCTTCGTCATCATTCATGCAATCACATCTTGACCAGTCCAGTTGCGCAGCAGAGAGGAGGCCGCAAGGGCCAGTGAGAGGCTCAGTGAAGATTTATTTAGAATTAGAGGAAGGATGAAGGCAGAGGCAGAGAGAAGTGCCGAGGCACTCAAGGAACTAGAGAGGTAAAGTCCTTGTAGATGACCCTTTTTATTCCTTTGAAACTATATCAAAATGAAATTTCATTGAAATTTGACAGGTCATCAGCAGTGATCCACAACACCATGACAGAACATCGGGGTGTATCAGGGTCCATAAGGTCGGGGAGGGCCGCATTGACCAAGCTGCAAAGAAGAGAGAAGACGGACAGGTTCCTCATCTTGATGGCGCTTCTGTTCTTCTTTCTGGTGGTCTTGTACATCGTCAAAGTCAGACTAAGGATCAGCCTAAATATATTCGGTTAAAATCTGTCTCATATTGTCCTCTCTAGTGTCTAAAGCTTCGTGAGGGTCCATCACACCATCTACAACAGTTATTTCTTTTCATTTTTTGGAAATGTCCCTCTCAGGCCCAGATTTGAGACAGAAGCACAACAAGAAGCCGTCTGAGATTCTTCTAGCACAATCTTTCCACAGAAACCAGAAGATCTCGTGAGACTGTAGAATAGCTTGGTTGAGACTGCGCCAGCATCTTTGAATCACCAATTTCCATATATACCTGACTTTTCAAAACTAAAATTATGGTTTGTTGCAAATATTGACTTTTTATTGATTTACATTATGAAACTGTGTGTTACCGTCACACAACTGGAAATTCGCGGTAACAAACGTCTCTGGCATCCCCCTCACTGCGGTTTCAATCATGCCTTGCTCTTTCGTTTGTATTTCTGGGTTTTGCACAATGAGGTTGCGCATCAAAAAGCTCCTTCGGTCTGTGGAGACTCTGTTTCCCATGACAACGACGCGGGCTGGATCAGCAGTGGTAATCAAGTGGTCTAACTGTGGCTGGGTGATCCTATTGTTGTACAGATAAAGTGATGCGTGTGGCTCTATTTCGTATGAGTTTTTCAACATCTGTAATCTTTCATCTTATTTTAGGACCGGAAAGATTCAATCCACATACCAAGAATGATTTCTTTTTTTATAGACATAAAACAGTCTTCCAGCAATAGAGAAGAATGTGAAGACACTGTTATCGTCCCCGTGAACTCCAAGTAACACTTTGAAAATCGAACAAAACAACCCTCTATTCTGAGGTCTGATTCGCGGAAAAGAAGCATCACATCTCCAGAGATTTCCACGCTCCTGGAGATCGTCCTCCATGTGACGATGGTGTCTTGGCTGAAGGTGATGATGTCGCCATCTGAAAGTCCGCCGGAGGCGGCAATGGCCTCGTTTAATTGTCTGGGTATCTGGGCGTCTATTTGGATGTGTTTGGCGCCACGAAAGAACCTGGGGTAATGGAGCGATTCCCCAGCATGATCTTGTGGCGATGATGCACAATCTGGTGTGATGTTGCGAAGAAGTGACCGGATCTGAGGCCGAGTGTCCCTCCACTAAAGACATCAGTGACGACATGCAAGATCCTGCATCCATTTTTTCACCAACCTGAAGAATTTATTTTGTCTGAAATCCTTTTTGTTGAAAAATTCAAACTTGTACAAAAATGTATATAACCGTGATTTTGACGTCAAAGTACGTTAAAGAGGATCAAATCATAGAATCAACCATGACTCACATATTGGTTCATTTCCTTCTCAAGTTTGTTCTGCAACATTTGCCTGCCTCCTTTTGGCTTTTTGACACCAAATATCTGTGCTAAGCGTAATAAGTCTGAAACAGTTCCTTTAGATAAGTCTATAGATGTCCTCAATGGATACTCGTTGTTGTTGTATCTGCACATGTTTATCACAATCTTCCAAAAGATACCTTTTGTCCGCAATCAGGTGATTATTCTAAATGATGACATGTCATCAATAAAGACGGATCACCTCCTAGAGAAGATGGCTCTTTGATGATGGGACCAATAATGGGCTAATCGAAGACATTCCCGCTTTGCATTTTCCTCATCTATTACTCTCTTTCCATACATATGGTCCAAAATCATCCTCCAACATTTGTTCGCAACATTGTAGCAAGTTCGATTGACAAGGCTGAGACTCTTGAGATCTGCGACATCCAAGAGTGAAAAGATGAATAAGAGATCGTCGAAAGGAAGGCGATGTAATTTGGTTCTCCTCGGCATGCTGTGTGCTGAAGTTCTTGAGAAATTTTTCAGACACTTATTTTCTGACCTTTCTGTTCCATCACAAAAACAAGCAGCTACAAAGCCTCATCATTGGTATTGTTTTTGCCAATCATTTTCAAAACCCTTGTGAGTTGCTGCCTACCCAATGGCTCTTCTTTCTCTACTGGATTTGGCTATATTAGAATAGAATATATGAAATATTAGAGAGCACAGAAACAAATTGAGAACGTTTTGCACTATATCTGCTATGCTTCATTAGAAAAAATCATAGAACAGAAATAAAATAAATAAAAAGAATCAACTCTTGTTTCTGTTTATATAATAGAAATAAGCCCAACCAACATTCTTACTTCTGTTTGGCATGCTACCTCATCAACTTGGCAGCAGATCTTGACAAGACATTTTTTACTTAAATTTCATTTACGAAAGAATTCATTTCAAATATTTTTTATTATGATTATAAAAATCATTTTTGTACATCACACATCTGTGAAATTATAGTCGTGCCACATCTCTAATATGATATTAGAAGAATTCACCATGTTTGTCAACGAGTATCATCTGGAGGAGGATGAGAACCTCGAAGAAATATAATAATAAAATTACAATTACTACTATTTTTTTTGGTTCCGTGACAAAGAGATCGCGGGTGCGAATTTGATCACAATCAAAGCCATTTTAAATGATGGACTCGAACACAACATCATGTGAGGTCAGCGGAGGCACCTTATTCGAGATGATGCCTTCTGAAATTCTAGAGATCATATCACAATATCTCATGGACGATCTGCGCCTGATGGTGAATTTTTTCGATTTGTTCACACTCAAAATGGCAGGTATCAACATGTACCAGTCTCAGAGCACTCTTTCTTCCCTTTTTTGTGGAACGCAATTACTCCAATTTAGAATGTGATGTGACGCTCCCGACGATTTGGCGACATCTTTTGGCTCATCCTGAGAGAGCCGCTAGTACACGCTCTCTTGTTATAAGACAACCTTCTCTGGAATTTGAAACCATCCCCGAATCAAACAGACCATGTTCAGAGGCCACGAGTGTGATCCCATTTTTCATCAATCTGGAATCGATTACGATCGAGTACAACGAGTATTCACTCGCAGAGATGGAGCCCCTAATGATGAGCTTCCGTTCTGAACACAAATCACTGCGGATCATCACCAAGTCATACTACGACTATTTTGACGAAAATATCTCTGTCAAGTGAGCCCAAAAATCCACTTTTTAAAAATATACGAATCAGATGTTTTGTCGTGAATTTTTATATTTCTGCAAAGTGAAACAACACAACTCTTGAAGATATAAATATTTAATTTCAAATCTTGAAATGTATTTCTGTGTCGAATATTCTTTGACTCGTTGTAGATGCTTGAAGAACTTGATCGTACCTTCCCTTCGCCAATTCAAGCTCAGTGAGTTTGAAATTCAAATTTCAAATTTTGGCTCACACAAACAGCCACCGCGCTGTGTTTTTTGGACGATTCCGCGGAATTCTACGAGATGCTGGGAAAATGTCCAGAAATAGAGTGCATCTCCATTTTCCCACAAGTTGCAGATCTTGATGAGTCTATTGAGCACGGTATGACGTCATTTTACAAACAGAGGTGAGGAATGTCGTTTTTTGCCTGCCGAAAAATAAAACTCAAAAGAAATTTTTCACTCTAAATAAATTTTGTTTTACATTTTTGTGTCAGGAAATCATGCTGCAGTGGAATTTCCGTTGATATTTAATTTAAATTAGCATTTTTCATACATTTAAATTCAAATCTTGGACATTCAGAAAATAAATCGTTGTAGATGGCCGAAATTAACCAATTTAATGATGGTCGGGGTGAGTCCACAAAGACATCCGGCGTGACTCAATTCTTCAGATGTATGACCAAGAAGGAGTCCGTGACTTTTCAAAACACCACGCACAGCTGACATCGCTGCGTGTTTATGGCCACCACCTGGAAAAACAATTGTTTTTTGGCACGGACGAGTTCCCAAACCTAGAACACTTGTCTGGGGACGCGCGAATATGCAACCATTTTCTTCAACCTTTACAAGACGGTACGTCTCGTTGTAAAAGTGTTTTAACGAAATGGGACAGGGCGTCGACGGCCGATACAGAATGTCGACATGCCGATGTACGAATGGCGTGGAATCAACACGGATCTTCTCCAAGAAATGAACACAATCCACACCGTGAGGTGTGTACACTTTTCCATCTACAACGAGTCTGTTTACGAACAACAGGAATGTCAACATGGACCAAGATGACTTACTGCGCCATTTTCCTTCCAGTCTGACACATTTCTTCGGTTCGACATTCCATGACGGAGCTTTGGTGCCTTCTATTGCGTCTTTGCCTCATCTACAACGCGTACACATCGACACATCCCCTTTTGACGCATTCGCGTTGTATCCCAAGTTCAGAACGGGTGACGTCATGTCGACGTGGGAGCCTTCTCTTTGGGCGCTGCAATGGTTCCTCGCCTGCCCCTCTCTGCTCAAGATCAAATTCAAAATATCTGGCGGCAGCAGACCCCCTTGCTATGGCTTCTGTCTCTCTCGAATGCGAATATCCATCAGCCAGCCCTCCATAGAGGGGACTATAGATAGAGGGGATATGCACGGTTGTCGATTTGTACTGGGGGTACCCACCAAGCAGGGGTGGGAGGGGGGGAAAGCGATGGTGTTCATTCAACCGGGGGACTGGGAGGACAGAGAAAAGTTTGTACAACAACAGTAAGATTGACCAATAAATACACCAATTGAAGAGGAAATTGTATTTGCCCTGGCATGCAATTGCTACTCACGCCGTACAACGGAATCTTCCACAGCTTGATATCTGTTTTCAATAATGCTGTTGCAAATGCAAAAATGTCCTCCTTGTTACGATGTAAAAAGGAGAGCATTGAACAGTTACAGGTGATTATATACATACAAACCGATAAGAAGGGTGGTTCACAGAAGGATGGGAGCTGTACCTCACTTTTTCTCGGATTTCATTTTTGGAGACTATGCAGCCCCTTTATCTCAATGTAATATGGTGGGTAGACAGATATTGGACCAGAAAGACTCTGATTGGCAAGTCTCCTTTGAGTGCAGAGATAGTATTATAAACCCAATATCTGTCATTGAGGACCATCCCAATTTATATGTGATTGCATGATTGTTGATGATGCAAACAAAACGTATACAACTTTTGCCTCAATTTATACATCCATCAAGATTTCCAGAAAGAGAATCCTCCTTGTTCTTTAGACGGTTCTAATTTTCTCGTAGATTTGTTCTGTGCGAGATTCACCGCGAACTGCGACAGCTTGATGAGCCCGTTGGACATTTGGTGCTTCTTAGCGACGGTGCTCTTTATCTTGGTGATGTCATCGTTTGTCATCTGCAGCATGCTCGCCACAACCGGTAAAAGTTTCTGTCCAATTTCAGAATTTTCAATCTTGGAGAATTGTATTTTTGTGCTATTCTTTCGTTCTTTTCGTAATTGTCAATTATGGGTAGAAGTATCACCTCTTTCTCTGCGTCATCTGTCAGCAAGAATTTGATGATGACATTCTTTAAGTATTCAGAGTTTGTGATCCCGTGCAACTTGGCCCTCTCCATCTCAAAAATAAAGTCTTCGGTCCTGCTCTTCCACTCTCGCAGCTCTTGCAGCTCTTGGTCAGTCTTGTTGCCCTCTTCATGGACGTCGCTTGGTGGTCTGTAGGAATGTCGCAGGGGGCTTACAGGCTCTGAGGCAGCTGTCAAAGTGTCAGACCCCACCGGAAATTTACGAGAAAATTCTTAAATTCGGTTCCCGCCAAAAAAATTCAAAGGGACACTGACAAAAATAAAATAAAATTCTTTGGC
>MZNV01002447.1:0-14701 GCA_002081555.1 Protostelium mycophagum | reverse complement strand
AAACGCTACTGTGGTCTCAACTCTGTCTCTTCAGACAGACTAAGGTTTTATTAAGAGTCATTGCGTTGTAGATAAGGATTAGAATGGCAGGTGCAATTAGTCGCTTGTCTATAATGCTAGATTTGCCAAAGCTCAACGCTTTGCTGCTACTTGTGTTTTAATGTTGTTTTCACAACAACAGCTCACACAAGATTGTCTTTCTCACAGTATATAAATCCAATCCCTTTGTAGATTGTGCTATAGACTATAATAGAGGCCAATCCTAGTTTCACTAAAGATAAATCTAAAGAGTGCTGACTTTCCAGTGGCTCTACTAATAATACTGCAAATAAGAAGCCAGTAACAAAGAAAAGAATTGTACTCTAAAAGAAGCACTGACTAGAAGAAGCTATTATATATATTGTTTGAAACACCAACAATTAGTAATAATAGCAGCAAATAACAGACAGATTTGATGTTTAAGTGCAAAAAGGAGGCTCTACTAATAATACTGCCAAATAAGAAGCCAGGCTCAGCCTCTAACAAAGAAAGGAATTGTACTCTAAAAGAAGCACTGACTAGAAGAAGCTATTATATATATATATATTGTTTGAAACACCAACAATTAGTAATAATAGCAGCAAATAACAGACAGATTTGATGTTTAAGTGCAAAAAGTGAAGTGTATTTTGATTTTATAGGATTTTAACATTTAAATCAACATTATTGTTTATTTAGTAAAAGTTTGCATAGTTAAATATAAACATTTACAATATATATTACAAAAATCAGAAAAATTTGTGTGTTCATAGAACAGCTATTATTGTTAAATAATAAAATACTTAAAATGATCTATAAAGAGGATTGTCTTTAAGTTTACCTTTTTCTCTTTATTGTTTGTCTTTTCTTTCTTATTCTTTTTTGTGTAAATAATATACATTTCTATAACACCAAAAATTGCAGCTAAGTCAAAACTAAATATAAAACACTCAAATAATAACACAACTGCAGAGGTAAAATCTAAAGAGATGCCTACAGGTGTTTTATACTTGTACAAAACTGTAGAGGGTAAAAAAAATACACCTAATAATCAAAAATTATTGGAATACACAGACTAACATTTTGTCTTAAATGTGGGTTAGCAGGACATATGGCAGAAGTGTATACAACACCTTGCTAAAAAATTAGTCCTGCACTTATTAAAGTAGTGCTATTAGAGCTCATTCTCAACAAGCTGTTAAGGATTTAATTTTGGATATTGTATATTTGATTTTATATTAATTTGGCAATTTACATCTACAAATGGCAGTTTGCCATATCTCTTGTGAGTGTTGCAAACGCACATTCATTTCATCAGCAGATCACAACAAATGATGCTTTGGATTTGATGACAGACATGGACATTAATGGCAAAGTGGCAGAAACTGAGCAATATGTCAAGATGATGAAGTGAATCTCAGATGACATTAGAACAACATCTTATGGCAACATCTTGCCCACCTTCATCTTTCAAAACCCAAAATTCTACTTCATGGAAATAAAAATGTCAACTCATTTGTGCATATGGTGAGTTGGGTAGACTCAACATTACCTTGTTCAGAATCAACCTCCAGATCACAGACACCTGCAGCAATGCTGTCTGAACACACTCTACTTCCATCTCCATTTGTAATGTGATGGTGAGAAAGAGAAGAGAATGTGCGCTCTTATGTTTTTTGTGATGATTCCTCAAAAGTCTGGGTCACGCGAGAGCCGTTAAAGCTCGAGCAGAACTGACCTCATATCATCGAGGTGCCTTGTGATTTTTAAATTTTTGGTGTTGCATTGAATGTGTTCGGGTCGACTTTTGCGATGTCGGCCTTTTTGCGACAAACCGGAAAATTAGATAATCCGATCCGAGAGATCCTGTTTTTTCCTCAAACTCACAACCAGGAACCTCTCGAGTCCCAACACTTGTCTCCTCACAGCACGAGAACTTAAAGGCCATTTTCACGAAGTTGAGAAGACACACAACCAAGATGGTGGTAGATGCAGAGAAGAATAATGGGTAAGTACAGGACATCCGTCATCCCTGACATCAATAGCGACCGTGGTGCAGAGATCAAAAGGTTTAAGAACTCCTATGGAGAGGAATTCGTTCTACCCTCCTTCACTATGAAGGTGATCATTGCCTTCCTCCTTTCTTTTCCAATCTTGGACATGAGTGTCCTTCGTCATCTCCGAGACCAAGACTGACATTTTCAGGAAATCTATGATGCAATCCCACCCCACTGTTTTGAACGGAGTTACCTTCGTTCTTACTATTACGTCTTCAGAGACCTCACAGTGGCCCTCTCCCTTGGTTATGCGGCCACGTTCATCCACCTCATTCCTAGCTTACCCCTCAGAATCCTCGCCTGGGCTCTCTATACAATAGCACAAGGAATGGTTTGCACAGGAATTTGGGTCATCGGTCACGGTCAGTTATCGCGTCTTTTTTGACGTCATTAATGTGTCACCAGAATGTGGACACCAAGCATTCTCACCATCAAAGACTGTAAACGATGTCACCGGCTGGGTGCTGCATTCTGCTCTTTTGGTACCGTACTTTTCTTGGAAGTTCAGCCACTCCAAACATCACAAGAACACCGGCCATATTGATCGCGACACGGTTCGTCCTTAATATGATGTCTTTTAATTTCATATTTTGATATTGGGCAAGGTATTCAAGCCAAAGACGTTGAAAGTAAAGAGGAACGCACTTGGTTTGCAAGAGGAACACCCACATGAACACTTTTTGGAGCTCGTGAGTGAGACACCTCTCGCCACTCTTTGGGTGCTTATCCAGCAACAGTTGGGAGGGTAACTTTCTACTTTTGTCGATGAAGATGACATGTGACAGCTGGCAAGCCTACATCATGTTCAATATCTCTGGACAGAAATATGAAGGCGAGTCCAAGTACAAAGTGAACCATTTCCACCCATCTTCACCTTTATACGAGCCCGAACAGAAAACAGAGATCATCCTCTCAGACATTGGTGTTGCCATCACATTATCATGCCTCGCATTTGCGGTTCATTATTTTGGGGCGGGGAACGTTGCCTTGTTCTACATCATCCCATATTTATGGGTTCATCATTGGCTTGTACTGATCACTTATCTACAACACACTGACCCTCAGCTTCCCCACTACAGAGGAAATGAGTGGAACTTTCAGAGGGGTGATGAATTGAAATAATGATCATTTGCATCTGATCATGCACAGGTGCAACAGCCACAATAGACAGAGAGTTTGGATTTATTGGAAGAGTGTTGATGCACAATATTATAGAGACACACGTACTTCATCACTTGGTCAGCCGCATTCCCCACTACCACGCTGATGAAGCCTCTGAGGCAATTAAGAAGGTGATGGGTGAGCACTATATGAGAGATGAGACACCCATTTTCTCTGCCCTATGGAGATCAGCCAGAATGTGCCAGTGGTGAGTTAATGCTCTCCTACATCAACATTACTCACCCTGAATAGGGTGGATGATGATGGTGACGTCATCTTTTTTCATAATGCACATGGATTAGGTGCCAAGATCAAAGGTCAATGAATCTCCTTCCTCAAATAATAAAAAAAAAGATGAGGATCAGTTGTACACCTGGATTTTGTAGCCACTCAGATCTGGTCTTGCTTCTGGTGTCATGAGTTTTGTTGGTGGTGTTGCAGTTGTAGTGGTGTTTTTTTTATTAGTGTTGTTGTTTTAGGGAGTATTAGGTGTCCTGATGTTTGATGTAGTCCAAATCCAAAAAGAGCTGAATGTAGCCCTCTTTCTGGCTCATTGTGTTTTCATCAACGTCCATTTCGATTATTCCTCGACGGAAGTTGACTGCTCTATTCCTCCTCTGTATCGCGGCCTCTGTCTCTTGCAAACAGAATCCACGCCATAGGGTATCTGAATCGGCAATGTCTTTTAGACGATGAGACATCGCGGTGACGCGACATAACTCTCTTGGATTCAGAAATGACAAGATATGAAGCAAGCAGTCATCGGAAAGACTATCGAGGCTGTTCATGAGTATTTTGATGTGACGTTGCGTCGTCACAAACATCGGAGATCACCTCCTGGCCAACTAACAGGAAATTCGACTGCAGTACAAGCCCCTGCTCAGACCGCCTCCACTGGTGAGTCTCGAGCCTTTATATTCTCTTTTTATTCTCTCTGTTCATGGTGTCTCCAATTTATGGGGCTCTACAGGCCTCTCAGACTCTAGCTCACACAGCGGTGGCTCAGAGGGTTTATTTTGGGTGTGTTTATTGATATCAAAATCATAATAGATTGTGGTTTTAGGTTGATGCTTTCAGGTGGCGCCTCTGAAACCCTCTTTGAGCATGTAGTGAGTACGTTTCAAACAATTGTTGAATCATCTAATTATATGAAGCGCAATTATCTGCGGGCGTCGCCGTTGGATCGTCCGTTGTCCTTTATATTGGCAGTACCAAGAAGGACACCCTTGGTCAGATCTTGGATAAAACTGGAGCAGGTGTCGGCATTGGAGCAGCTGGAATTGCAGTTGCCGCGTGAGCCCTCCCCTCATCTTGGAGGAGATTTAGAGCGTGGTACTCCTCTTAAGCATCGTACACATCACCTGCGTAGTCACAAGACGAATATATGAGACGACCGTAAAACATACAATAGCCCCCAGAAAATTCCAAAGTGTCGTGGGACACCACCGGATATTCCTTCAAAGGGTGTTAATCCAACATGTACGAATATCTGGGATGTATGTAGGAGTACTTATACGAAGATAAAAGGAAATCACACTGCAGTGTGTGTATTAATAAATGGTCGAAATAATGAGTTTATTTGCTTTTATTTTATTATCTTATATTTCCACACAAACAAGTTTTAACCTGGCCTGTGTTCACTAATCTATAATAAGAGGAGAAAAAAGAAAGATTTTTTCTTTGTTTATTCATATCCCTTTTGGCAATCGTCCATTGTCCTTTATATTGGCAGTACCAAGGAGGACACCCTCGGCCAGATCCTCGATAAAACTGGAGCAGGTGTCGGCATCGGAGCAGCTGGAATCGCAGTTGCCACATGGGCCCTCCCTTCCCAAGAAGGACACCCTTGGTCAGATCTTGGATAAAACTGGAGCAGGTGTCGGCATTGGAGCAGCTGGAATTGCAGTTGCCGCGTGAGCCCTCCCCTCATCTTGGAGGAGATTTAGAGCGTGGTACTCCTCTTAAGCATCGTACACATCACCTGCGTAGTCACAAGACGAATATATGAGACGACATATTGTGTCTTCATTTGATTATTCTAAATCAGTATCATGTACTATTTTCAAGAGACCCAGCGATCTGAGGCATTTTACCAGTATATTGAGCACCTGCCGCGGTCAGATCCGTGTCCACAGGGTAATAATTGGTTGAACAATAATTAAAGCGTTTGTTCTTCAAACAAAAATATTCTCTCGGAAAGATTTATCTTCTATAAATTGCATCAGCCATGAGCAGAACCTCTCTTGTCTGTGCGACATCGTGTACTCTCACTATATCTGCCCCAGCAACTACTGATGCCACGACGGTAGCTGCCGTCCCCAGCACTCTCTCTTCAGGTATTTCTCGTCCCGTGATCGTACCTGGATTCCATATTAATTTTCATGAACGATGATAATATACCTACCAATGAACTTTTTTCTTGAGGTTCCATAAAGAAGGGGAAAATTGAGAAGTTTCAGATTAGATTCTGGACGTAACAGCTGAAGATTCTCCTTCTCTCCTTTGGCGAATCCAATTCCGGGATCCACGATGATATTCCAATTCCATATTCCTTTTTCTGTGGCTGCCTTTACGCGTGCTCTTAATTCTGTCTTGACAGCGTCTACAACACTGTTTTCGGGGTATTCTGCAAACTTGACCATTGTCTGTGGATCTCCTCTGATGTGATTTATGATCATCGGTGCCTCAGTCTCTCAGACAAGAATAAATTTAGATATAGATAGACACTCTCACTCTTAATTTTGCAGCGACATGAAACATGTTTTCGTCCATTGTACCTCCTGAGATATCATTTATGATATCAGCTCCTGCGTTCAAGGATTCCTCCGCCACATCAGAGTAGAAGGTGTCCACACTTATGATGACGTCAGGAAGCGCCCTTCTTATCTCTTTAATTATGGGTATAATTCTCTCCTTCTCCACTTGAGGAGGCACCTTCTCTGATCCTGGTCTGCTTGATTGTCCACCGATATCAATTATATCTGCCCCTGATGACAACATATCTGTCATTTATTAATATTCTATATGTACAATGGTGTTACCATCTACTCTTTTAAGAGCTGTCGTAGTCTCTGTGTACTTTCCACCATCACTAAAGCTGTCTGGTGTACAATTCAAAATGGCCATGATGTACGTCCTCTTTCCCCACTCTATCTTTCTGTCCCGATCTAAATATAGAACATCTTGTAGATGAACAGTGTTGATACGGTTGAAGAGTTGCTTCATAGTACATCCATATATTGGGTGTGATGTATCAGGACATAAACTGTAAATTATTATCAGATTCTCAAAGATATCAATTACTCTGATAGTGGGCCAAGAACAAAATCCCTCTCGTGTAATAGAGGATGGGGTATAATCAAGCTTCCCTCTCTTCTCTCTTTATTATCTCCTTCGTTCATTGTTATCTGTTTCTTCTTAAATGATATCCATATACTTGCATATTCTCTTAAGAGACCTCTACCTTCCTATCTCCATACAGTAATATGTCTACATCTAATGTGCGGGGTCCATTGCGTAAACTCTTCTCTCTCTTGGCGTGATTTTCCACTTTCTTGGCATGTTCTAACAGCTCCATCGGATCTAGATTTGTCTCTACCTACGTCGTGTCATTTTAACACTTGACATGTATGTCATACTTGAACAGCACAATTCAAAAATGAAGGTTGATTGATAACATAAGCAGGTGGGGTCTCGTATAATCTTGATGTGGCTAATATGTTGAGGTGTTTTCCAGAAATGAGCAATTCTTTAGAGGAAAGGTCCAATAAACCCTTCTCTATGTAGCTCTGTTATGTAGCATGAGAATGTACATCACAATAATGAAATTCACCTTTCTGTCTCCCAAATTACTCCCAAGAGCGAGATAAACACGTTTATCTTCAGGTATGGAGGCTGACAATTGAGAAAGAAGAAATTGTCTTGTACGAGTGATTTTCACTGCCGGACTTTTGGCCAATTTCAAGGCCTTCGGTTTGTCTATCCTCACTGTGATCTGATGTATTCAGAACTGATTCTTCTACAACAAATCGCTCACTCGAGTGATCCTTTCATCATATGTCCAGGACAGTTTAGCCTCTGACATACTCTCTTCAAATCTCCTCTTCAAGGACTCATCTATTTCAATCATCAGAAAAAAGAAATGTGAAGAACTTACCAGCCCATACACCGAGTAACAGTCCAGCCACCAATGCCGCCAAGTTTTCCAGTGTTAAACACTGTGCCATTTTTGTGAGATGAGCCACAGCCTTTGTGACTGTGGCATAGTTGACAGTATCTTCTATCGAATCAGTGCGTCCTGCAGCAAGTAGATCCACGTATAGCTCCAGATTGATGAGGACTGGCTGTAAGATGACTCTCTCTTGTGGTTGAACGCCAATGATAGCCTCAACTGTGATGTCATTTACGAGAATGCAATCTTCCATCCTCTCGTCTTGGAGAAATTACTGAGTCTGCAGCTGTCTTCATTTATAAAATGTAGACGATTTAATGTCGACCATTGAGAAGCAATGAGGAACACTCCTTTAAAACGTTTTATTGTAATGAATTTCTCCGACGGAAAACAACGGGTTTGATGTTGGTAATCATCACAGATCTAAATCATGGCAAGGGAGCTCACAAAAGAGATCACCGTTATTTGGAGCGATAATGATTCAGAACCTTGGAGAGGAAATGTTGGAACATTAAAGAATTCAGGAAGGGTGCTCATACCTCTTCCCCAAGAGGCGGTACATGAGATCAACAAGTAAGCACTAATTAGTCTCAGAAACATGTGGGAAATGAAGCAAGTGTGATCCTCTCTGAGATGAAGTTTTCTGCTGGTGAGGGCGCGGTTCTTTCTCTTCGCATTGGGGAACAGGCAATTCTTAAAACATTATGTACTGTCTGGCCAATCAGACAACAACGAGGTGTTGCTGGTGGCAGTGATGACACAATATTCATCGATCCTCTCGTAATCGTCGAAGGACAGCGCACAAAATCAAATGAAAAGACGACACTTGTTGAGATAGAAAAGATCAGTTTTTCAAAGGCCAAGAGTCTGACTGTCATCATCTCTAGCACAACAGAAATATCCACATTACAAAAGAGAAGGGTAATTTATTTCTCTTTACGGTGGTGACACAAACAGATCTCAAAATATTTGGAGAGGAGATTTGTCAGTGAAGGCTGTTCGATATTTGGCGACATACAACAAAACCCAGTGCGCATCAAAGACATCATGTCAGAGGCAGATGATACCTCCATCAAATATTTCGAAGTGACACGAAATACAGAGATAAATATTCTTGTTGAACCAAAAAAGACTTCAGGTGCTAAATCCACTTCTAATTTCGATATGATGAACGTCGACAGAATTGAACGCAAAGAATAACAACGGAGTTTCTACGTCGACATTATGTCAAGAAGCCTACAACTCACTCACAGAAATAATAACGCTTCCTCTGTTGTATTCAGAAGCTTTCACCAAGTTAGGAGTGGAGAGTCCAAAAGGAATATTGATTAAAGGTGCCCCTGGTGTTGGGAAGACATCCATAGTGAAGCGTGTCGCCTCAGATTGTGGTGCAAAGATATTCTCTATAAACGGTACGTGTACAGCTGGTCTCAAATGATGATGAAACAGGTGCCGAGATACACGGACCTTATATGGGCGATGGAGAGGCCAAGTTGAGACAACTGTTTCAAGAGGCGTCAGAACATGCCACAACGGCTCCGACCATTCTATTTATAGATGAGATAGTGGGTGTGTACATCGAAACAAGAAGATTAACAGATATGAGGATATCTTATGCCCAAAGAGAGCAGAACACAACTCTCATGAGTCACGTATCGTCGCACAGTTACTGACGTTGATGGATGGACTGAATAGTAGAGGTGCAGACATCACCCCTACACAAAAACTCATGATATCACAGGTTCTCTCGTTGTAGTTGCCGCCACAAACCTGCCCAATGTTTTAGACCCAGCACTTCGAAGGGCTGGGCGGTGAGTATTCTGGGAGTTGTTATATATCGATGTAGATTTACATAAAGTACAGATTCGACAGAGAGATAGAAATACCAATACCCAATGAGGAAGAGAGATTAAGAATATTACACGGTCTCACCAACTCCTTCACGATGAGCATATCGCCTCAAGATATGAAACATCTATCTACTCTATTGGCAGGTTATGTGGGTGCAGATATATCAGCTCTCTGTCGTGAGGTCCGTCTCATCCATTGTTTTTAAACTAAATAATTGACAGGTGTTGATCAATTCAATCCGAAATACTCGGACGGATCACATGATCTCATTGGATGATTTTATATACGCAATGAAGAGTATACAACCATCAACACAGAGAGGAGCGACCAGTGTAGAGGTGCCCTCTGTATCATGGGACGATATCGGTGGTCTTGCACAAGCGAAGAAGGTGGAGAGATGTCCATGGAAAAGAGTAATGACATATGACAGTTGATACAGCAGGCTGTAGAATGGCCATTATTGTATCCATCATCGTTCAAGAGATTCGGCCTCACAGCGACGAGGGGGATATTGATACACGGACCGACTGGTTGTAGTAAGACACTTTTAGTTAAGGCGGTCGCTACGGCAACCAAGGCGACATTCTTGTGTATCAATGGAGCGTCCATCTACAGTCCATTTGTGGGGGACGCTGAACTCACAGTGAGGGAGCTGTTTAAGAAGGTAATCTAATGACAAAAGAAATCATTGATGATGCACAGGCAAGGATGGGCGCCCCAAGTATAATATTCTTTGACGAGATAGATGCCATCGTCGGAAAGAGAAACCAAGGTGTGTCTATTCACTGATATGAGTGTCGACATATACAGAGTCTACAAGTCAGGGGGTGGAGGAGAGGGTGTTGTCGACATTATTGAACGAGATGGATGGAGTGGAACAATCATCAGGGGTGATGGTGATAGCCGCAACAAACAGACCAGACATGCTTGATGCTGCTCTTCTTAGGCCTGGTGTGTTGAATCTCTATGAATGATATTGATACATACAGGTAGGATGGATAAAAGAATAAGAGTATATCCACCCAATGAAGAGGATAGGTATACTCTATACTTACCCAACATATTAAAGAACCCAGATATGAGATATTCCGGATCCACACAAGGAAGATACCACTATCAGATGATGTGGAGCTTAAATTACTCTCTATACAGGTATCGATATAATTATCATATAAACATTCACATTGGCACAGACAGACGGATACAGCGGAGCAGATATTGAGAATCTGTGCAGAGAGGCAGCGATGATCGCACTGAGAAGAGACTATTCTGTAGAGTGTGTGGTAAGTGTGGATACACATCTGATCATTTGACAAAGAATAGAATAAAGAGGACTTTGAGAAAGCAAGGCATTTGGTGCTTCGAAAACCGACACACTCCCCATTTTATTTCGGAAAATAAATGTTTTTGAAAAGACGCCAAATTCTTCATTGTAGATCATCGTACTTTTCTGTTTCCATTTTTCTGATCACACAGGCCAAGGCCTCCATAAAAAATGAACCGGCCTCCTATAGAGAACATATGCTCAAGGAGGATCTTCTTCAAAAAGGCCACAAAACCCGACCTGTCTAATGAAATTTTGAAAGCCAAGTATAAACCGATCAATTCGAAGACACCTCCACCAGAGAACAAAAAGACTAGTGATAGTTCTAATGACAAAACCAAAGGGAAGACCAACGTTGATCATGGTGATGATGTAGAAGATCCTCAATACTCTCTCTTTGACAACAGCATAGTCCGTGACATGTTACAATGGAAGAAGGTGGGATTATTTTAACATGTTGAAGAAATTGATGACGGAAGGTACTTCGTGCGGGACCTGGTCTTGACAATCTGGGCAACACCTGTTTTTTAAATTCAGTGGTGCAATGTCTCACCTACACTCCTCCTCTTGCCAATTTTCTGCTCAGCAGACAACACAGCCAATCTTGCAAGATCAGCGGTTTCTGCATGTTCTGTCTCCTGGAAAAACACGTCAATAAGGTCTTTCAGAACACAAAGAGTGGCAGTATCGCTCCTTCTGACATTGTGAAGAACATGAGAAGTCAGTCTCCAATCTCATCAGTTGTAGATTGAATCTTTCAGGTCTGAGCAAGCACTTCAGAATCGGAAGGCAAGAAGACTCCCATGAATTCCTCAGATACGTTCTTGAAGGCATGCAAAAGAGCTCTTTACATGGTCTCAGTCCTAATATCATGTACGATCCATCCATTTGATTTGTGTTGAATCGAGCGCACAGAAAGGATGCCAGAATCAGTGAGACAAGTGTAGTGCACAGAATATTTGGTGGCATGCTGCAGAGCCAAGTCAGGTGCGTCCTAATAAATCTCCTTTATTCAGACATGATGCAGATGTACAGTCTGTGATTACAGATCCAATACATTCGATCCATTCCTTGATTTGAGTCTGGAGATCAGAAATTGTACGAGTTTAGAAAATGCATTACACGCTTTCACACGAGTCGAAGTTCTTAATGGCGACAACAAGTACAAATGTTCGAGGTGATATCTCACTGCATCACTCTTGATTAACTTGAAAAGATGCCAGAAGTATCAGACGGCACACAAGAGATTCACGATTAGAAAGGCACCACATATATTGACGATACAATTGAAGAGATTCTCTTTCCAAGGGATGTTTGGTGGGAAAATACAGAAGCCAGTGAAATACCCCGATGTGTTAGACTTGGCCCCTTTCATGGATGACCGATCTAAATCAGAAGACAGTGGGATCAAGTATTCTCTATATGGCGTTCTGGTTCATGCTGGAGACAGCACCAGATCTGGTCATTATTTTGCATACGTGAAAGGGCCAGCCGGTGTTTGGAACCTGATGAATGATTCGAGGGTAATCAACTAGTTTCTCCTCATAGCTCATCCATTGAATAGGTAGAACAAGCCAGTGTTGGTAAAGTTATGGACCAGAAAGCCTACATGCTCTTCTATGTGAGGAACATAAACAACGGCAGGGCACCCACAGAAGAAATAAAGAATATCAGTACACAAAAAGCCGAGAAGAGGCAGGCTACCAACACAAAGAAGGAGATGCCAGAAGTGAAGAAGGTCACACAAGAGAAGCCAGAAGTGAAGAAGGTCACACAAGAGAAGCTGCTAGAAGATGTCACGACTCTTCAATTGGCCCCATCAAATATTTCTGTGCAGAAGATGCAGCAGTATGATCCCATACGCGAAGCCGTCGTGACAAAAGAGAAAGTATCAGAAAGCAATGGGGGTACAGAGAATGTGTCCAAGAAGAAGGGTCAGAGGGTCATCGAATACATGTGGGACGATCAGGAGAGAGAGGAGCACTTTTCTAGAGAGACTAAAATGCAGAAGAAAGATATTGACCCAGAGTTGAAGGCGATGCTGTCAGTGAACAAGAGCATATCTTATGGTGAGATCTATATTTTTTGATATGTTATGGGAATTAAAATGGTGTAGTAGAATCGTGGGAGGGTGAAAAGAGAGCGAATGTTGTCGATAAGGGAGAGAAAGAGAATGTGTTCAACAGAAAGAGGCACAGAGATGACGTGGATTATGATAAAGGGAGACTAAAGAAGGTCAAGACGAAGCAACTGGTGGGGTTCATCATCTTTACTTGAATAAATCACAACTAATGTTGAGAAGGAGAGGCCAGGATTCAACCCTTTCCAAGCGGTTGTAGATGGGAAATTGAAGAAAGCACCACCGAAGAGTGTTTTGAGAGGACTCAAGAAGGCCCAAGCGTTACCACACAAAAGAATGAACCCGGCCAAAAATTTTAAAATGAGAAGATAAAGAACTCGAGGAATTGCAGATTACCCAATCTGACCCTTTTATTATGATTATGGAAAGGTCACAGAAACAATTTATTGAAAGTAAAAACCAGCAACTTTCAACATATAGAGGACCTTCTCTAGTTCTCCAGCCTTGACAATGAACCAACCAGTGAAGAATGAGCTCATATAATACATACTCAATCCGGCCAATGGCGAAGCTAAACTGCTCACCACCCCACTCTCTGTAAAACCTGTATCACGTTATTACACATAATGATGTACTACACATACCATCCTTACGACACCTTCTTATTGGTACCCATTTATCTTCCAATATGATCTCAATGTGTTGTCTATCAATCTTCTCTAATGTTTTCTCATCAACCAATAATGATTCCTCAGTCTCAGTGATTGTATAAGAAAGAAACCTATCTGCTCTACGGTATTATTATTCGCACATTTTATATCATCTTGATGGCTCACTCTGCAATGGTATCGTAAAATAGTAGCCTGATGATAGATGTGATGAATTGTTCAGAACGCGTCTTCTTCAAACATACGAAGTGTATATGTGTGTCTGGAAATGATTCTAGTTTCCTCAAGCTGGAGGGGAGTACATTGCTCTGATCATTGGGTCTGCTGGATCTTGCTGTATAAATATTTTTCCACCGAGAAAATATAAATAAAGACTCACATATACCTAGAATTTGAGGAAGTGTGATCAGGCTCCTCTTCTGCCCATAATATGGGAACTGAGCCTTTAAGACATTCTTTAGCATGCTCGAAATTGGATTCTTCGACAAGCAGTAGATTTGAATTGAAAGTTGTGAGAAAATAGATCGGTATCCCAGCTCTACCCAACGGCCCACTTATCTCATTCACCAAGTTCCTCTCCTCTAACATTCATCAGCAAGGATCATTCTCTAATCAGGGACCCCATAAGTTCAAGATAACATATAGGGATCTGATGATACGATCACGATCGAAAATGCATCTCAGAATACCTGTTGGGTTAGAGCCCTCGGTGAATTGTATTGCTCTCCAACACTGTTCAGAGAGTAACACAGAACCTTGGTTAAATTTGCTGGTGGTTAGATCGGGTAAAATGAGCGAGATCTCATCCTTTGTTTCTGTGTAAGAGAGGAAAGTTTCTTCGCTGCACCCATCAATATGATCTATCGTCAATCGCTGACCTTCTATCCAGGAAGAATATTTGAAAAAGAGCGTGAAATGCCACAGGCACTTGTTCCTTCTTGATGCTGTCAGGATTAACACCTCAAATATCACCAAACTTGGATACCTCACGATTCTCAGACGGTGTGGAAGTCCTGTCGCTGTTGCCGAGAAGTACATCTTGCGCGAGTTCCTGTTGCTTTGTAAATGGTTTTCGCGATCGTAAAAAGAGGGTATTTTAGCGGATTTATCAGAAAAAAGATAAACTTGTTAAAATAAAAAATCAAATGCAAGAAATGAACACACACAGTGCTTTTTACAACAAGCAAAGAGCAGCAAGTGGATCAATTGAGAATTAAATATGACCAAGATGATAGATAGAAGGACACCAACACATTAACAAAAATATTGAAAACAAGATAAAAAATCACAAAAACATACCACAGAATAATAATTGCAAACAAAAATAGAATGATAAAAAATAAAATAAAAAAATGCGTAGAAAAAGTAGAC